>JAAAKL020007507.1:0-16823 GCA_010016065.2 Carybdea cf. marsupialis auct. non (Linnaeus, 1758) | reverse complement strand
TCTTTACTAACTGGCCTACAAAGCTCACTACCCTACTAAACTATCTGTACTATCTGCTCTACAAAGGGCAGTAGCCTGCTGCACTGTTTGTACTACATGGGCCACCAAGCGCACTACCCTACTAAACTATCTTTACTAACTGGCCTACAAAGCTCACTACCCTACTAAACTATCTGTACTATCTGCTCTACAAAGGGCAGTAGCCTGCTGCACTGTTTGTACTACATGGGCCACCATTCTCACTACCCTACTAAACTATCTGTACTATCTGCTCTACAAAGGGCAGTAGCCTGCTGCACTGTTTGTTCTAACTGGCCAAGCAAGCTCACTAGCGTACTAATCTACCTGAGCTAACTGGCCAACTAAACTCACTAGCTTACTAATCTGTCTGTACTTACTGGCTCACTAATCTCACTAGCCTATTATACAATCTTCCTAACTTGCTTACTAAACTCACTAGCCTACTAAACTATCTTTACTAAGTGTCCCACTAAGCTAACTAGCCTGCTAATCTATCAGTACTAACTGGCCTACTAAACTCCGTAGCCTATTGTACAATGTGTACCAATTCACTTGCTGAACTGATGAAACTGCTAGCTTACTTAACTTTAAAATTTATTTAGTTAACTTACTTACTGATCTAACTAGCTTAGAAAATGTACTAGCTTACGTAGCCACCTAGCTTAATATACTATATAGCTTATTAATCGTGCTAGTCTAGTATACTAAATTCACAAGTGTACTACCTGATTAGCTTAGTAAACTAATTACCTTACTCAATTAACTAGTTACGAAATATGCTAGCATACTAAACTAACTAGGTAACTGTAATATCTGGTTTACGACACTAACTCACTTAGTAAACTAAACGTAGCAACGTGCTTAACTAGCTAAGTGAAAGTTAGTAAAGCCAAGGAAGATAGTGCACTTAGTTTACTTACGAAAATAGGGAGGTAGGTATGATTCAAGGCGCTTTAGTCATTCTTGAAAAAAGTATAGTCAATATGATATTGACTTATACTGAAACTTTCCATAAAATGGGTATTTGGAGAACATCATAAACGTTGTAATCTCTTATTATGTAGCCAGTTTTGTCTCTTGTGATCCCAAATGCGGGTAAAAGAAGTACACAGTTTCTATTATGTCCGGATGGAGGCAGATTGATAGTCACAAAATGAGAGAGAGCTTTGAGCACACGTTTACCATTATGAAATCCTCATACAAAAGTGAAAGTACCTAAGAATATTTGTTCAAAGCCTTTTACTTAAAGTTACTATGGTTATGTGATCTGGAACTGAGTTATTTTGGAAAAGGATTGACTAAGTGAAACTTTAGGAAATTATTTATTGATAACAGTAAGATTTTACTGCAAAATACAACAGTTTCTCTGCAACTACCGTAGATAGGAAAGGTATTGTTGAAGTTTGATACGGTATCACCATGACCGTTAGTTTAAGTTCTTTTTTTTACCACATTTATAGATTATTATTGGCATGGTAGAGTTTTTAGTATTCAAAGGGAAAGAGAAAAGTTTAAAGAAAGGCTAAAAGAGTGTCAGGTGACTCAAAGTTGAACTTAAACGACTTCTGATGTTAAAATTAATACCTTAAAAATTTCTTGTGATATTCAATTTTATCAACACTAACGGTTTTAACATTATTTTCTGATAATGAATGCCCCTCCGCAGAAAACCGAACGTTTATTTAATCGCTCCTGTATTTTACACCGTTGATTGTATCAATGATTTTAACAAGGCGTAGCACTTAACCTTTCTTCACAATGACAGAACAAAGTTGAGTTTATTTGGCTTGTTTAATTTCATCTTACCTTTTTTCAGCTTGTCATCCATTTTAACACATTCCTGCCAACGTTTGTATAAACAAGAATAGCTAATCAAGTTATTGCGTGGCGTAGGTAGACGTATCTTTAGTTGTTAGTGTATGCAGTTGACAAGGTAGACGTATCTTTAGTTGTTAATGTATGCAGTTGACAAAGTAGACGTATCTTTAGTTGTTAGTGTATGCAGTTGACAAGGTAGACGTATCTTTAGTTTTTAATTTATGCAGTTGACAAGGTAGACGTTTCTTTAGTTGTTAATGTATGCAGTTGACAAAGTAGACGTATCTTTAGTTGTTAATGTATGCAGTTGACAAAGTAGACGTATCTTTAGTTGTTAATGTATGCAGTTGACAAGGTAGACGTATGTTTAGTTGTTAATGTATGCAGTTGACAAGGTAGACGTATGTTTAGTTGTTAATGTATGCAGTTTACAAAGTAGACGTATATTTAGTTTTTAATTTATGCAGTTGACAAGGTAGACGTTTCTTTAGTTGTTAATGTATGCAGTTGACAAGGTAGACGTGTATTCAGTGGTTAAACAGAGGGTAACCAAACCGCTTTATTGCCACCTTATGAGGAGTTTATTCGCACCAAATGCGCCAATCGAGATCACAATATCACCGTCTAGTGCAAACTTCATTTCTCAAGCTCTTGAGTTCGGCTAATTGATAGACAAAAACGTTAACGTCGGTTTTTCTTGTTGCAAGTACATTACATAGAAATGCTTTTGCAACAATAAAACGTGCATCTTGACTTAAAGTCGACAGCATACAGAGAAAACGATACAAGGCGGTTTATTGTTATAACTTTATTGGCGAACACGAAAAAGCAGTCATGTAGTTTCCAATAAATTCTTTTGGAAAGTGCTTCACCGTTACACCGGACGCTTGCCGTGCTCAGTGTCTGACAAAAACGCTTCGTAAAATAAACCTATTACTCAGCGCAATTCTCGCGTTTTGAGCCCATAGTCAAATTTTCCAAATCGAAAATATTGATTTCTACAAATGACTTGTAGCGCCTTAACCTGAAATGTAGATCTCAAGTATGAATGGATAAGGAACTTCCATATAAAGTGTGCTTTTTATACACTGTGCAACGGTTTAAGTAAGATTCCAAGTGAAGACTTGACTGGTGACGTTCTATTTGTGGACAAATATTCTCGATATGGTTCCGATTTTTGTATTCTCCGTAAAGGTACAGTAAGCAATGTGTCCACTTACATATGGTAAGGTGTAACGATCACACAAAGGTCTTGGTATTGCCAAGCCAACTCCGAGTACAGAATCAGCTTTTATGCAATGCCACTCATCATTGGCAATAATTCCAAGCCTTGTCCATACGTGCCTTGTTTTTACGTTGAAGCCCTCACTGTTGCAGTGAGGTTGCAGCACTGACTTGTAGATCAGAGATTTCCAAACATTTCGTCCGACGTATGTTCTGATATATTCCCCTACATTAAACAACTTGTGAAGTGACTTTCCTGCAATGGGTAACTCGATTCCTCTGTAACGTGTGCCGCTTGTCATATCCAAACATATTTTCTCGAAGGAGACATCCATGAAGGCTTGAAATTTTCCTTCTGTATCTGAATTGGGATTGCTTAGGCACCGTTGTACATTGTACGTTGACGTATTGGTCCAGAAATAAGACAAGTAATCAAATGTTCTCTAAAAAATATAGAAAGCTGAGAGATACAATGATGATTTTATATAGGTTGATTGTAATCGCAAATTTTTTCTGCTAATTTGGCGTATTTAGTGCGTGTTCGAACGCACATAAAAATCACTGGAGAACAGAACTAATGGTGACATAACGGAGACGTAATGAGTGCGTAATCGATAATGATTACACGGCAAATAGGCGCATGGTATTGAAACGGCAACAATGTCTAAGGGTCCAGAAACAACTCAGGTCGCACAACCTATTTCTATGCAGCAAAACGGCATCTGAATATTGTTTTCTGATTGTTAGTTATTGAAAATCGTGAAAACATCCCCCACCCTCAATCATCCCCTACTATGTTATAGTGAGGTTTTATCTAATGGATATCTACCCAGATAGCTTCGAAATCAGCCTTTCAATGTGAAGCATTCTTTATCTGAAGCTACTAGCACAAGGATGTCATCGGATGTTTTGTGCTGGAAGAACCAACTGTCGTTTAACGTGGGTTGAGATGCACCACTCACGCTCACAGGATGGCAGTCGTTCCACGGTCAGGTCACATGTCGCAGAGAGGATGGCCTCTATAACTGTTTTAGGGCTGGAAACTAATGCGATGATAAGAGATATTAAGTGTCTTGCCATCGTGGTTTTCCAAACACAGTCGGTGGAACGCTCACCACGAATGCGTGGATTTGAATCCTGGTTAGAGTTCTGCTGGTCGCATATCTTGCATTAAAATTGTATCTTTTTAAATCAAATTGTCTGTCATCTCTGGGTGACGTCTACCCCAACTTCTAGTTGTCATTTGTTGGGCTTAGTTTATCACAGAAGCAGTATATTCCGCAGACGGTGACTTTCCCGTGGATATTTACCTAGCGAAACATTGAATCGTTTTCTTTTTTTGTAATGAGTGTAGAGCAGCATTCTTCCCATAATCGTAACTAGCCATGTTGCCACTACATTAGTGACGATATCAAGTTCTCATCCATTGGTTAATAGAAAGCAAGTGTTATCCCCTGGCACTAACTAGTTTTAAGGGAATTTTTGTAGTTGGAAAACCTGTCAAGAGGATGTTACCCTAGCCCTATGTTGTGGAAACGGAAACGCCTAGCTAAAAGGAAGAAGATTAAAGTTTCAACACAACTGTGACGCAAATGTAACTCTGCTATTTCATGATCCTATGGCAGATCATGCAGATCACACAACTTATATTCCGAGAAACGGTGACTAAGATGCCCTAAGTGGAATCCCTAAAAGGGATTAAATCGTAGACTTTCTCTCCGGAGCATTCTTTAACAGCTGATAATCTAGCTGGAAGAATAGACGTGAATCGATATCAGAGAGTTATGTTGATTTCATTTGCAAACCGTCTTACCTCCCATCCATTCACTTTGAGTGCCAATGTCCAACCTCCTTTGCTGCAATAAGTCATATCCATTTTGCAGTAATGGTCCCCCAATCCGTGTAACTTGACAATGCCACTTTCTCGTATTTCAAATCGATCATACGCTTCCTTGCAACTTCTTGGTAACTAAAAAATTGTGAGAGAAACATAAAATTGATTTGAACTTAAGGAAAAACGATAATAGGGATTGTTAGAAGCAACCCGTTCCCTCCTATGTAAATTGATATTGAGTTAAGAAAGAGTTGTTTTTTTATTCATGAGTTTTCCTATAACAGCACTTGCATCGTATGATAACTTTTTATACACGAACTATTTTACTTATAGTTTGCGATCAAATTGGAATGCATAACACGTATGACAAGATATTCTATATCGATGTCAAATCAACCAATATGAAGCCCAAATATTCGACTTATTGGTTTCGAATCAACATTCGAAAGTATCCAAAATGTGCGAAAGGATTCAATGGTATCTTTTGCTTGCGGGAAGCTTGTTTCTTGACATTTCAGATGACAACGTAGTCAGGAAGGACCGGATCCTTACTTATAACACTTGTAATACTTGACAATGCAGGAATAAGAAAATATCAATCAAGAAATTTATTAGAGGGCGACACTTGTGTAGGTTGTCATTTTTGATCTTGGATGAGGCATCAAAATCCTCACTTCATCCACCCCCAATAACTTTGTAACGAAGAGTGAGTTGTAACTAAGTGGGAAACTTTACTAATGTCCTGTTTCATCCTGGCAGTGCTCTGACACATTGTGGAGTAAGTAGGCTGCAAAATATATATGCATGGACAAAATGCGAAGTTTTGTATCGTTTTCAGTCAAAGTAATGAATAGTTAGACGAATCCTAAAATCTACAGTTTTCAAGTAAATCTGACGTTTACTACAGAGCACATTAATGACAGTCATTGACTGATCAACGCTCTCTTTCCTTTCATAAGTCATAGAACAGTTTCTAAGGAAGGCATAGTTATGTCAAATTTGTACATACCAGTATCATGTAAGCTACTTTGTCTTTTTCTGCGTTATCTGCATCGTTCAACGTGATATCTTCGTCGGTCAATAAACCAAACGTTTGACAAGACTGTTTTGAGTGCTGATCTTTATGAATTGGTTTGAATTGCACTTGTAGCCACACTGACAAAAGACGGCATTGGTTTTACTTTGCCCCGGAAATGCCTTGTGGCAATCTTGGCCTTTCTGACATCACTCGGCCTAGAGGCGTTTGGTAGGGTTAGAATAGTCAGTAAAAACACTAGGTTTGTACATAACCTCATGACGTTGTCAACCATCGATATAATACTCAAGGTACTGCCCTATTAATTCAACATGCGGTAGCTGCCCTGCGTCATGTAACTTCCAGCCGTGTATTAAATGAATGGGAACTTGAAGTTCTTCCTACTTGGAATAGGTTTGAGTATAAATATTGCATGATTTTTTTTTTACATTAACAGAGATGTCATCGCGTGTCGTCCCTCGTTTGAAATAGCAACATTTCATACAAGTCAATTAGAATTGTTATGGAGCCGTTATACATTTGAGTTGGCATTCAGCTGGATATAGAATAGTAGGGGATGAGAATAAGTAAGTATTCCTTTTTTATGATGTGTTGGTTTCATTGCCTCCTATAATATACAATTATAGTACCTGACTTATCATAGAGACATCTGCAACTGAGCATAGCAGTTGGTGTTTAACGCCTCTGTTTTAAACGTCGCTTTTGAAATTGGATGGGCGTGTAATTCTGTATCAGAAAACGCGCCAAGAGGGGACATAGACAATCAAACCAAGAATATCTGTTGATTTTAAGATATTTGAAAGTAAATGTATGTTCCGTGTACAAACAAGGAATTTTTAGTAAGCTTTATCGAGCGACCAATATACCTATTTTAAATTACTGTATTACAAATAAAGCTTTCACATAGGCCTGTAATTATAGGCACCAAAGATGGAAGAGTATAAGTGTCTGAAAAATTTGTTTGCTTGGTCAGTCTCTCTCCACCACAAACATTATGCAGACATATTCTTGATATATGAGTATATGGAAGTAAATATATATATATATATATATATATGTATATATATATATGTGTGTGTGTGTGTGTGTGTGTGTGTAAATATGTATAGGCCTATACAAGAACAGAAAATAACTATCCCATCTATGTTTATAAATACTTATATGTACATATATATTTATATGTATATGCACAGGATATATATGCACAATAGTAAGAGAGGAAATACTTTATTCCGCACTTACCTTTGGTTTCACATCTTAATTGCTGTGGTTCTTGTCTCCGTCGTAACTGCGGTCTTCCATCTGTCCTTTTTATCGCTCAGTCAGGTCTTAAAAAATCAATGCCAAGTGGCATACGGTGCCGCACACAGCTCCGTGTGACAGGCATACGTTGAAGAAATCGAAAAGTACGATTTATGTCATATGAAAATGCATCAGCATCTTCATTTCCAGGAAACACAAGTGCCATTTTGAAATTTTCAAAGTGAATAATAACTTCGTTGTGGTGGTTGTAATTATCAAGAAATCTCATGCGTTTCAATAAAGAGGAAGAAGGCGGGTATTTCTTTACCATTGTTGACGTCCACAGACACGAGATTTCCTGTTCCACTTGTTTACACAAGTGTCTTGCCGTGTAACTCCTGGCCTGATGACGAAAAAGCTACGGAGGTATTTTGAGTTTGCTTGAGTGTTTTGGACACTGTTGTGACTTGTGTTTGAAACTTGGCGATTGATGTTTTTGATTAATTTCGCCTCAGTTTTGTCACAGAAAATGAAATAAGGTAAGGGCAATGCAAAATGTTGGGGAATAAAAAAATATTATCTGGAAGTTTTTCACGTATGGAGTCGTACACATTCTTGTTTTTCTGCGTACGAACATGCTTCTCTGCCGTACTATCGTACGGCCGTACGCCCATGTTTTGAGCCTTGCAGTCACTGCATGGAAGCAGTGGGCTTAACCTCCTTGTATTGAGCACTCTAGCAACGGTTTCAATACTTCTTGTTGTAGGTATATAAATTGACGTGTACATTGTACAGACAGGTGTTGGGAAATTGAAATAATGGTATAGAGTTTGAGTCTATAGACAGCATATCAGACAGCCTCGGTACAAACAACTCGAAGTGGAAGAGCACCTTAGATCGTGCGAGAAAGGCAACTTTACAATCTTCCCTTTGTATAAACCTTCAAAAAATGACAGGGCCCTCAGTTATATCTAAGCGTAACTGTAAACGCTTTAAAGCCTTTAATATTACATGGAAGTGCAACTGAGCAACTACATCAAACAAACAAAGGAACCCATACGCATGAATATAACAGACAAAAATGAAATGAAAACCCAACAACTCAGGAACGGACAAAATCTCACTAAATGATATTCGATGCTTACTGATAGAAAGGACGACAAAGAACCTAAAATGAGAGACTAAATGCTCCTCTACAGTCACTACCACGCAAGAAGGTTAGGAAGATCAATTCGATATGTCATTTGCACAAAATTTAGTGTGTTGTATAAATGCAAAAGCTTGTCAGTTTCTTAATGAGAAGATCGATTCGTCGGCAGTTAATATCATATATTATCTTCAGGGGAGAAATTTCTCTCTTAATCATGTCCAGCAATGGCACTTGTACAAAGATTCATAAATTTGGCGTCGAAGACCTTGCATAAATATGCACGCTCTTCATTATCTTTTAAGAGTGTGCTACAATGAGTATCCCCTACTCTGCTTCCAAATCCAATTGTAAATTCCCTTATGTACAGTCTGCGTAATTTATAATGACGTCGGGAAGGTGTTCCTCAACAGTGCTGTTTGGATGTTGAGAGCAGTGCTGACTTAAATGTAACCAATATTTTGAAGGAGACAAAATAATTTAGAACTTTTACAGTCATACATGCTACGTTATCGAAGAAAAATCCTTGATACTGTGCTAATTTCTTTGTCACCATTATCAGAGAAACACTTGGCGAAATTTCCACTCGCAATTTTAACGCTGAAGCCGAAGCAAACAGGTTTCAGTGACAACAATCCCACACCTAGTATCGAATCAATAGTATCGCAGTTTGTTTCGTCATTAGCAACAATGCCAAGTCTTGCTTTCAGGAACGGTGTTTGTATATTCATACCCTCTTTGTTGCAATTAGACTGTAATGATGAATCACTGACCAAGGATTTCCAAGCATTTCTTCCAGCATATGTTGGAATGAATTGTCCCTTCTCAAATAGCTTGCGGAGTGAATATCCTTTTACTTCAAGCTCCACTCCCTTGTAGTGTGCTCCTTCCTTCATATCGAAGCAGATCTTCGCAAAGGGAAGGTCAATGAAGGCCTGAAACTTCCCTTCTTCCTTTGAGCTGATATTTTCGAGGCATTTTTCTACGTTGTACGTTACGGTGTTGGACCAATAAGGAGACGTGTACTTAAAGGTTTCCTGCAAACAAGTAAGGTCAAAAATTTTAAATTAAGGATGTGTATCTTGTAGTCAGATAAGAATCAGAAAATTATTTTGGTTTGGGTATTAAAAGCAAATATTCTATAAGTGATGCTTTTCATAATAATTGTGATTATTGTGGTTGTGTATTTTTTTTAGTAGGCGTAGTACCATACAAGGCTAACAAAAGCCAGTAATTGTATGGACCAGAATAGAGGTAAACAATATAGATAGCAAGAGAGAGGGGGGGGGGGGGGGTAAAAACAACTAACATAAAAGAAAGGAGTTCACATTTGACTTAAAAGAATCTAACTTATAGAAAGAGGGAAAACAATCAGACCAAAGAGTGCTCCACAGCTTAGCAGTTCGCGGAAAGAAACTAGTCCCATAGAAAGACTTCTTGCCACAGGGGACAGTAACAGCATAAGAATGCAGAAAACCGGGTCGTCCGAGATGGAGCAAACGGGGCTGGAACCAATGACAACAGCTCTTTGGAACACTTCCCGTGGTAATATCTATAGAAAAACCTAAGACTAAAACCTAAACAACATTTCGCGGATGAATTTTGTGTGGTATACATGATTGACGCCTGAAAATCAGATCAATTTTGATGCCAAGTTGTGAAATTGAGAAGTTGTGTTTTACGTGAGGGCTGAGTCGGGCTCACGCTTAAATGTTGACGCCACGCAAGGCTATCTTAGGGTATATGACATAAGGCGCAAAATGGTTAGGCCGTCGTCGCTCCATTGGTCGCAGGTGTGAGACGCCATAGTTGTTTTAAAATGAAAACGCTTTTCAATTTATCTGAATGGGGCTTTAAGGAGTGATTTCCTTATTTCCAAAAGTGATCATTTTGAAGCTTGTTCGGCTTGCACTTTTTTTATCGTCATATGTAGATAAGTGTCAAGCTTCCGTGTAAACTCCTGTGTCAACAGCTTCATGTTGTCGCGATCATGGAGTATAGCTGAAAAAGTTCAAACATTAGGTCTCGGCGTGATGAGAGCTTGCCTTTATTAACTGATATATACATGTTGTATGGTGTATATAAAATCAAGAGATGTGACTTTAGCATATAGTTTTTTATCAATTGGAACAAAGTTTCTTGTTTACTTTCATTCCACTGCCATTGAGAACTTGCCTCTGATGCCTAGCCCCAAGGCAGAGAGACTAGATCCTCATTATCATCAGGCGCTACTCGGCGCTTTTTAGTCCAAGTAGAGTTCAAGAAGGTATGAGTAAAACGCCATTGGCATTCAAACATAAATCTTGCAAGATATCGTTTGTTCAACACCTTCGCTTATCAGGCCACTTCAGAAACTATTTGACGAGTTACCTTTGATTGCTATGAAGGAATGACGTTGACGTTTGTCAGAACCATGATAATGGAGTGGATGTTTGTAGAAAAAAGTTTTGCTAGAGGCACTGTAGCTACCACCCCCTTCATACTCTCAAAGAACGATTCTTCTGAAATTATCTCAAAACACACACATGTATCCTAATTGTATACTTCACAAGCGAAGTGTTTCATTATCGCGTGCCTTGAACATTTTGAGGCTGCCTTTTTTATATTAAAAAAACAGACCCGCACCTCGTTGGAAGAATAAACATTTCATCATAGTTATCAAAAAATTTAATAACGAACTTTCATATAACCGAATGGATACGCCGCTCCAATTTCAAGCAAATGATTTAAACAAATGCTAAAAATCGGTATCATGATCTTGTCTTCTTTCGATTTAGTGGACTTACTCTGATCTTTTCCTCTGGCCGAAAAGTAGTTTGCCACAGGATTAAAAATTTTAATGAGTCTGGAGCGTCGAGTTGACCTGGGCCATTTCCATGGGAAATATTAGTATCTCTGTCGTCTTGAAACAATCGAGGAACCTTGATAATGCATCTAACTAAACCTAGCTTATTAATGAATATAGTTCAGATGGGCTTTCTATGAAACTATGCGTTTGTTTTTTCATGGCATCCTGACGTGGGTGGTTTAACAAATCGAACAGACAACCCTGTATACGTCATCATTATTGTTAGACATTCTAAGCATAAAAGTGCAAAATTAGCTTACCTTGTTTCCATCAACTTTTACTGCCAGGGTCCATCCACCTTTACCACAGTATCCAGGATCCATTTTGCAGTAATGGTCTCCGATGTCCCGTAAGTGAAAAATACCACTTTCTCTTACACCATGCCTCTCATAAACCTCCTTACAACTCCTTGGGGCCTGAAACGAGATGGATTTTTTTCATCGACTGATGTTAAACATGTTTTCGGTTTTACGAAGAACAAGAACTTTAAGAAACAGACACTAGTGGCATAGTGGTAAAGTGTCAGATTTACACTCCGAGGCCCGTGATTTTGAACCGACCCTGAGCTTTCCTGCCTCGACCCCGGAGGTACTGTGCTGTGTCAGTTGCTCTGGTGAAGTGGGGAACTATGTATAGAGAGATAGGACAGAAGGGGGACTACATGCATGAATAGCATGAATAGCAAGCATGAATAGATTGTCATCCAAAGAGGGAAAGTAACTCGTTCCTAGTAGTGGCTTCTGCCTTGAACAGGGTGAAAATAATAAAAATAAAGATACTAAACAGTAGTTTGAAATTTTCCCCAAAAAGGGAACAAGCTACTAGATTCATTTAAACTCAAGAAATGAAATTTCAACATGATTTGCAATATAACAAAATCAATAGACTTGGATTATCAATTTCATTAATATTTATTACTATATATTAGATCATATATCATTGAATGTAAAAATTTGATAAGATTATCTTTTGAATTCAACTTGTACACCTTGATGTAGACGCGATTTCTTGTGGCCCCTGGAGGGGAATCAAATAGAGTTTACGTACACACTTTTAAACAAACAGACGTGATAAAGGCGTTACAGTTGTACTAAAATTACGTGTTATTTTGCTAATCAGCCAGTAATTAATATTTCTACTCAATAACTTGCAGTCAGCTAAGTTAGGTTCTTGCAATGTTCTGTTATCAATCCTTTCTAGCGTTTGTTTGAATGTGTGTAAGCTTTGTGAATGTACGTTGAAAGGCAATTTGATCTCCTTGTATAACGATTAATGGTAATTTTAATTAAAATTGTAAAATTTTCACTTGATCCCTTGCAAAACTTGCATTCTTATTCTGAAGCTAAGTTATGTACGCACATACCTGGAGTGTATAGGCCATGGTCATAGAAATGGCATCTTCACCATCACTATCAGCATCTTCTTCTTTTAAGGTATGAAGTAGGTGACAAAGATTCTTTAAATTCTGGTCTTCTTGGAATACGGCAACGTAGCAAGCTGCATTCCGTACACAGAGGTGAACGCACTGAATTGCACTAGTTGCCGTATGTACGAAAAGAGGATCCCCAGGGATCATAGAGCTGATTATTTCTGTCGTAACCTCTTGTGTTTTGAATCTAAAGCCTTTAGAAGCGTTGGAAGTGTGTGAAATGGCTAGAAGGAGGTATAAAACTTCGCCTAAAAGCAACATTTTTGCAGATGCGAATAGACCTTGGGAAACTATTCTCTGTGTTCTGCCCTAATGCAGAATAAGCTGTAAATCTTTGTGACGTTCTACGAATGGAGTGTTAGCTAAAGACTTTGCAATTTCCCATCTGTGAACTAGATATCAAGGTAAATATGTCGAGGATAACCACTAAAGGAACAAGGTGCTTTATTTTATTAAATTGTTGGCATCAACAACCTACTTTGTCGTAATAGCAATTTTTTTTAAAAAACCTCATTTTATTGTTGCTCGTCATGTTATGTAAATACGTTAGTGTCTATAATTTGTATGTTTGAATAACATGATTCAGGTGTAACGACTATAGGCTGAAATAGAAGGCACCTGTTTCAATGTTTTGTTATTTGCGCACTCGATGCTGTTAATTTGCAGTGCGTTGTTTAATGATCGAACCGTGAAGTAACCGTGAAGTAACCGTGAAGAATATTAATATTTAAACACTACGTGCTGAATAATTCGTTACCCAAAAATTACTATCAGGGCAGTCTGACTATATAACAAGGTCCTAAGCTATTTGATTTACTCTATTATTCGTAGGATTTTGCAGTAAAGCTTTAGAGATTGGGCTGCCAGGATGGGATCTGTGATGCCTATCTTGGTTTCAAACATTGCTACTAGGTGTGGAAGGGAGAAAGAGCTCTTTCTTTTAGAAGGAATGATATTATGAACCTTGATTCCTTGTTATCTTTAACAGACTATATCCATCGTACCAATAAGGCGACGGTTCAGAGACGGTCAACTGAAAAAAGTCGATGTGTAATCTTCTCTCGCAAAAGACCCCTAAATGTAAACTTTATTGCTTGTATATAAGCCCCCACCTTTCACTACGTCCCCTTGGGAATTAATTTATTATATTTTTAGTATGTATTTCATAAAAACTATCTTTTTTGCCATTAGTCCCCACCCTTTGTCTAGTAATTTCCGATTAAGACGTATTAGCGTATAGTATTAGAAGTGTTAATTGGTATCATATCAAATTGGTTGAAATTTGTGTTAGCCCCCATATCAAGTCCGTCCCATAGGCACTTAGCGATTTATGATATGTAAGATATGCCAAACAACCATAACATTAAGGAAAGAAACAATAAATACTGACGAAATACAATTTATAAGTTAAACAAGTTATCAATATAGAATAAAACTGCACGAAACAACGAAAACATTTTAGTACTAAGAAGCTTTTTTCGTCTGACACTCCTCAGAGTACAAAATGGTCAGAATAGAGATTGAAAAGAAATCAATAAAACTTATGCCAATCTGTGTTTTGAAAGTAGGCAATCAGAGGTCTGACTTCTAGTTTGGTTTTATTTTGACCAATCAGTGTGTGTGGAACTAAATAATTATAAATTGTGGGAAAACTCTCAATGTTTCTGTCGCCCTAGTAGTAAGAACGCCAATGGCCAAAATCGAGAGGGGAGCGTCTTACCAACACGGAGATATAGATACTGCAATGTGTCCTTGATCATGACTGTAGCAATTTGTTGGATTTTGAAATTGCGTCATGATGGATCACAAGATAGTAATTTCGACCAGCTAAGCATGAATTTATAATGGCTTTCTCAAGATTCATGTCAGTTTGTGTAAACATGTTCGCGTCAGATATCCATGCGCAACGTGCCTGGTAAGTATGTCTATTTGGAGTTACTTGTTTTCGACCATTTTTGGTGGCTAATACAATGCGATAAAAGCACCTAAAATCTAGACCTGTCTGTTAAATCAAATAGCATGGTAAAGCGCAGACCACTAAGTATCGCATTCCTTCCAAATGATTGAAGTTTACCCAACTTTGCAGCTGAACTTTTGTTTGTTGACGCAAACTACTTAAGCAGCTCATGCGCCACCCGTAAAAGGTGACATGTTTACCATAACATGAAAACATAAGTGCATTTTCGTTCAAAGAGTTCTTCTTGATTTCTGTTTTGAGATCACCAATGTAGACTACAAACATAGTATTATTAAGATCATCGTTTTAATAACAGCATAAATAAGACTGCAAATAATATGATAGCGTATCAATGGAATTGGTTAAAGAAGCGTATTTGGCAGTTTTAAATAAACTGATTTGTTTGTCTTTTTCGCGTAGTATTTGCAGACTCCGAGTTCAATAATTTAATTGCAGTTTTAACGGTTTATCATTTTAAAGGATCAATTGCCATTCCATGGGAACAAGGTCTAGTTTTTTACCAACACAAGGATGAAAGCGCATCATGTTCATCTGCTGTTAATTTGCTTTTTATGCGAAGGAAGTAGCGGTGGTGATGTGAAGATTAGATTTCTTTCAACCTTTAGCATACGTGGACCGATCTCGAAAATCCCCATGAAGGTCATTGCAGCACAGAGTAAAAGTCACTGTGTACATTTATGCGTAAGACATGAACGTTGTACTATCTCTATGTTTTCAGCAAATCTGCCTGTTGATCCTCCGATACCTACTTCACCGACAGGACCGATTCCACCGCGGGCATTTACCCTCCCAACTCATCAGGCTTTACGACCCCAGACACCATCTCATGGGAAAATGTTTTGCCATTTATTTGATTCATTGGAGAGTGAGACTGTTACTAGACATGATGGAAATGACCAACCAGAAATAGAAGCAGAGGTTATTGAGGTAGGCACTTTGTCATTTTACTAACCTTGTAGTTAATTTATGGAGGCCTGATATTGTTTTTACTTGAGTGTAGAGACGAGCCATCAAGTGTCCCGCTATTATCTTTTCGCATCTTACCAGCTGGTAAACAGCTTTGGGTGACCGGTTACACATGTTATTATCTTGACCACCTACTCCAATGACTGACATCACATCACATTCATCACTTTCTATAGATTGTAGCACTTGGCTAGCAACCGGGCCGCTTTCAGTAACAATGAATGTAGATCTTTTCCACCATGTCATTTCGACTAGCCTATCTTCCTCTTTGACTTTTTCTTTCATGCTTAAAAATATCTTTTATATCTTAGCTACAGTCTCCTTTGTCGTTTTTCATTTTGATACAGATAGCGTATCAAGATCAAACTCAAATAAATAAATAAATAAATAGATAAATAAATATAATATATAAATATATAAATATAATTAAAACGAAAAGTAATCAGCTTCCGATACGGACTAAGTCAATAAAGCAAGAGTGTAACTAATAAACAGACTGGACTTCTTTTATGTATTTATTTAGTTTAATCACTGACTTCCCTCCTTTCATAAGTACGTGCGTTAGTATTTTCTTCGTAAAGAGTTTACTAAATTAGCATTTAGGCATGTAGGAAACAATAAAACTATTTAATTGACTCTAGCATGCGAAGTCGGAACGCAGAACCCAGATCAATTTATTTTGATGCAGTGTTGTATAGGTGGGGGGAATAAATCTTTTTACGTCAAAAAGTGTTCTCTTCTATTAACGGGGACTGGTAATGAAAGTCTGGGTTGTGTTCAAGAATTTATAGCAGTCGAGCATGTGATTGTATCACATGGCACCTCTTGAGTGACGTGGTTTACTAGTTGCGTACGTCGTCAAATGGCAATCATATTTGTACTCTATACTGACATTCGGTCAAAGCCATGACCAACTGACCCTGTTACTTTACATCAAGAATGATATGTTGCTCACAGATGTTAAATCAGGAGTGATATGACCACCATCAAAGTGTTTTATTTCAAGTAGAGATTTTTTCATTTTATCGCTAGGCTATGTATGGACAACCTACCTACGTACCTGCCCGAGGGCATATTTCCATTGCACCTCCATGTCTACTTGCTTTATATACCTACTGATTAACGTACCTGCACATCTGCACATCCGTGATTAATTACTTGGTGATCCCCCCCCCCCCCCCCCCCCCCCCCCCCCCCCCCACCCCCCCCTCTCACCACCCCCCCCCCCCCCCCCTCTCCCAACCCCCCCCCCCTTTTCAACATCCCCTCTCCTTTCTGGT
>JAAAKL020007506.1:0-16824 GCA_010016065.2 Carybdea cf. marsupialis auct. non (Linnaeus, 1758) | reverse complement strand
TTCTGCCATACGATCTTCCGAGAATTTTATTCGCCAAAATCTTGAGTTCTTAATTCGGGATCGTTCCGGGAACTTGTATGAAATGGTTTGTCTCGTTAGAAAACTTCATAGTTAAAGTTGTGTGAAACAAATCAATATGTTTACATCGTTTATATCTATACATACAAATGTATGCAAGTTCATTTCTATGATCATTTTATTATTTTAAAAAATGAATGCAATCTGTGAATCTAAAAATGAGATTACATTTAGAAGTTTAAACTTGATAGATTAAAATATCTTCATATCAAATAAAACAACAAGGAAAAATATCAAATTACTTACCAAAAAACATAATCCAGGTTTGCTTTGCAAATCCAGATATCATGTACATCGCCATGGTACTCACAAGACTTCCAATTATCAATGAGTAGTCATCAAGCTTAAATACTTTAAGAAATACTGGTATGCCAACCAATACACCAACTCCTTTCATGATCATACTTGTTGCAAGATAATAACCAATCATGGATGGTAACCACTTGAAAGGATAATGTCTGACGTAGAGGATTGCTATCTCATTACATCCAACAAACACTAAAAGTGCAAATCAAAAATAAAAGAAACCATTTAGAAAATTTACTTCATATACTTTGTACATTGGTGTGCTCATTAAAAATAGAAATCTTGAGTCTCATTGCTAAATTGTCAGGATTCTGTATGGATTTCATTATTAAAAACTTACTATATATCAACTTATACATGCATACTTATCATCCCTGGTTTCCACTCTCTTAATGGCTGCCCAGGTGTAACCCACAGAAATGCTTGAACAATGTTGTTATCAAAAACAACACTTAATCACAAGTTGTAAAGTTTGTATATATAATGCACAAATTTCTCTAATACAAGTATGCTAATTCCTATGCTATTTCATATCAAATAGGACTTACCAATGTCAACCTTGCCATCTGGATTGACATTTGTAGCAGCCTGTATATTTATTTACTTATTTTATTTTTTTTTCCATCCTTCACTGAATAAAAGGCAGGGAACCATTGACACAAATTTTTACTTAGACAGCTGCAAGAAGGTTATATATATATATATAAGAAAAAGAAGTTATACAGGTACTTTGTCAACTTAGAGAAAGCTTTGACAGAATTCCATGAAAAGCGATTGAATGGGCACTAAGGAAGAAAGGAGTACCAGAGATGTTGGCAAGGGCAGTAATGAAAATGTATGAGGATGCGAAAACAAAAGTGAAAATTGGTGGTGGATATTCAGATGAGTTTCCTGTTGGAGATGGATTGCATCAAGGCTCAGTGCTGTCTCCATTCATTTTTACAATTGTCCTGGATGCCTTGACTTAAAATTGCAGAAAAGGACTGTTAAATGACTCGTTCTATGCAGATGATTTGGTTTGGATGGCCGAATGCATGAATGAGTTAGAATAACAATTTAGAGCTTGGAAGGAAACATTTGAAAGTGGAGGGTAAAAGTTAAATTTTGAAATGATGAAAGTGATGGTGACTGAGGAGGAAAGGGGTGTAATTGTAGAGTCAAAATTGTATCCTTGTGGTGTCTGTGGGAAAACAGTCAGGGCAAATGCTGTGGTTTGTCATGGGTGTATTAATTGGATACATGCAAGATGCCATGGAATGAAGAGACTTGGAAGAAGAGAAGTGGCAGAAAGCTTAAAGTGTAAGAGATGTATGAAAGGTGAACAACAGGCTGATAATGATGGTGATGAGCAGGTGTTTTATGGCTTGGAAGAGGTAGATTTGTTCTGCTATCTTGGAGATAATTTAAATGTGTGCGGAGAAAGTTAGCTACCAGTGGTCACCAGAGTTAGAATGGCATGGAAGAGGTTTAATGAGTTGAAGGAAATCCTGTGTAGCCAGGCAAGACTGACAATGAAAATGAAGGGACAGAACTTGTGTGAGGCCTGTAATGGTTTATGGTGTGGAGACATAGGTTATGAAAGCAGATGAAGAAAGATTACTGAATAGATGTGAAAAAAGAAGGCTAAGATTTATCTGTGGAAATAGACTTGGTGAAAGAAAAATTAGAAAAGATTTGATAGGTTTGGCTGGATTAAAGTCTGAAATTGATGTTGTGAGAGAGACTTGTTTCAGATAGTATGGGCCTGTAATGAGAAAAGAAGATTGGGCAGGTGTAAAGAGAGCAATGATGTTCAAAGTTGCAAGCAGAAGAAAACAAGGAAAACGCCAATGAGATGGAGAGACAGGATTAAAAAAAAATCTGCAAAGATTGGCCTAAAGAAAGAAGATGCAAAGGAAAGAACAAGATGGAAAGCAAAGATTGTTGAAAGTCAGTAACCAAATGACAGATGGGAAAAGGCTGACTATAAAAATGGATGGATGGAATACAAGTTGCTGGTTGCCACTTTAAGGTATTGAGTTACTTTGAAAGAAGTAGAAACAAAAAGTAAATAGAAAAAGAGATGTAATTACAAACAAATAAAAGTAAATCAAACATTTCCAAGAAGTTGGTGATTAACATCAGATTAAGTATGTAAAATGTCAAGATCATAAGTAAGAGGAAAGCAGTCCGAAGAAAGAGAGTTCTAAATCCTGGCAGTCTTCGGAAGAAACTGTTGGCATAAAAATTTTTTGTTTGTTTTGGGAATATAAGCACAAAAGTCATGCAGACATTCAGTATGACGAGTAAACCTTCACCAGATGAGGTGAAGAGAAACCAACTCAGCCAACACAGAAGAACACTTACCAAAGTAGTACCTGCAGAAAGACTTAAGGATGCAACATCTCTACAGTAAGAGAGAGGTTGAAGTGAACAGGCCAGTTCAGGTCCGACCAAATGAGAAATTCGTTTTTGGAGCTGGTCAAATATGTTGAGATAACAATTTGGTGCACCAGTCTATGCAAGGCCTGATCATTACCCTATAAAGATATAACACAACGTCAGGTGACAGAAAGATCATAGACTGCAAAAGCGCCCCAACCTTCCTTGAGACAGACAGGTTAGTCAGATAAGGCCCCCATTCTAGCCTTGACATAAACAAATGCCAAAGAGCTTTAACGATGACAGCTCCTCAAGAACAAGGCCATCCATGCTAAGAGGCACCTTTAAAGGGTCATGACATCTGTCAAAGGACACCAGCTGAGTCTTTCTTGCATTGAAAGTTACTTGCCACCTTCTACCCCACTCTAAAACAGTGTTCAAGTCAGAACTAATTCTGAAGCCATTCTTTCCTTGGAGGACAATTGTGATGCCCTATTACAATTATAATATAAAGTAGTATCATCAGCATAAAATGCAAGCTGACAGAGCACAGAATCTGAAATCATTAATACAAATGAGAAAAAGTGTGGGGCCCAAAATAGAACATTAGGGGACTCCAACATTTACTGAAAACAAATTAGACGACTCACCATCCAAAACAATCTTAATACTTCACTCGCTTAAAAAAGATGAAATGATCCTGAAAATGTCACCACCAGTGCCACAAGCTCTGAGTTTATGTAAAGACCAGCATGCGTTACTCGATTACCATGGCCAGTAGATCAGCAGTAGATCTACAGGAACAAAAACCATGCTGTACATCTGAAAAAAGGTCTCAAGAAACACCACCAGTTCCATATCAATCAACCTCTCAAATACCTTGCTGACAACAGGAAGAAGGCGGATGTGGTGATAGTTCTCAGGAAGGGTTCTTTCTCCATTATTTTTAAATGCAGGAACAATTAATGCAGTCTTCCAACATGCAGGAAAACAGGAATCTTTCAGACAGTGATTAAAAAGTTTGAACAAGATGGATGAGACTGCAGGAGCACAATCCTTTAGAAGGGTAGCAGGAACCATATCTGATCCCGAAGCTTTAGCACAGTGAAGATCAGATATCGCATCACCAACCAGCCTAGGAGTAATACAAACCTTTCTCAGAGAAATCTTTGTGTGAGGTGCAACATTTGAATGCTCTGATCCAGAGCAATCTAAACTGGAACTCTTGGCAAACATGTTGCCAAACAGCTATGCTTGGTCTGAAGAGGATGTTAACACCTCAGGTCCATAGAAAAAGAGAGGAATAACAGACTTTCCCTTATTCATTATGCTGTCACTGATTCTCAAAAGTCACGAGATCCAAGTTTCTGGGTAGAAACAGCCTGCCTAGTCTGTTCAAAATAAATATTGCTTTTGCACATTCAAAAAATCCTCTTGCATCTATTACTGGCTAGTCTGAGCAATACTTTATCCTCCATAGTCCACACACACTGATATTGATGAAAGAAGTGACTCCTGTGGGCTATGGCAGCTGGACAAGCTGGAGTACATCATGGAGAAGAATGAGGTTTCACTAAGAATTGCTTATGTGGAACAAAAGCATCAATACCTCCCTGAATCCAATCACAGAAATGAGAGGCCCTTTGCATGCTCCCTCAGAAAGCAGAGATGACCAAGGAACATCTCTCAAGTAGTCCCCAAAACCATCCCAATCTGCCCTTCCAAAGAGAAAGGTCTTTCGGAGAAGTGGAGCATCCTTCTGAATGGTTGTATTGAAATTTATAGTCACACTAACAACTGTATGGTTTGATCTTCCAAGAGGAGGTAAACACTTGGCAGAACAGATTACACGATTAGAAGTAAGAAAAAGGTCAAGAAGATGAGGATCCTGACTGTCTCTGCCAGGAATGCGAGTGGGAGATGTTACTTATTGGATAAGATCTTGGGATAGAGCAAAGTTGTAACAGCACTCACCAGCCAAGTCTGTCCCTTGTGAATATATCAACCAATCAGAATGATGAGCATTGAAGTCACCAAAGACAAAAACATTAGCTGAAGGATTTCGTTTAAGAATAGAACCCATGTGGCCAGAGATATCATCTAACATAGCACAATCACTTGAAGAACGTGATTGACATCAGGAAAAAAGATAAGTGATAGAATGAATCAAGGCTAGGTATAAGCAAATGTGGGACTTACCAAGAATTTTATACTCAAGACTTCTGGAAATAGGGATACTATCACAAACATAAATACCAAGACCATCCAGAGGAACAGATGAATCCTTATGGATAAGAGGAAGATAACAAGGGCCAACAAACTGGTCATTGTCAATGCTGGGGTCAAGGTTAGTCTCTGATAGAGCCAGAATATCAGGACAAGAAGAAACAAGGAACGATTCACAACAATCAAAATTTGTCCTTAAACCTTGAATGTTAGTGAAGCTAACATTGAAAAGCTTTCTACTACGGTGACCTGGTAAGCTGGATAACAGTCTGGTGATGCCAAGGTCGAACATCTTCCCTACCATGTGCAGGCCCTTCAACAGTACTTCAAGACCTGTTTATGCAGTTATGATTAATACTAATTTTTGAGAACATAACGATCAAAAGATTTTCCGGCATTCACTCCCCTGGATGCAGAGCATGTGATCAGTCAACAAGAAGTTAACCAACTCGTATGAATCCAATGAGAGGCAAGGGGTTGCAAGACTGGTTGACGCTATTAACATCTACCCCTAAATGTGGTACATGGTTAAACACCAACCAGTGGTTTTTTAGACCGACAGCAAACAAGTTATGCCATGATAGCCATGAGCAGTATAGAAATTTATATAGAATGAGTTGGAGCAAGAACTGTTCTGAACAAGAGTTTACAGCAAAACTGACCAGCATCTAAATAGAATAAACAATAAGCTTACCCACTGCACAAGATATGACTTATATATTTTATTGTACTATTCCATCTTGTAACTGATATTACTAACTTCTAATAAGAAGAAGTTGACTTGTTGACAATTCTCTCTATTGATAACTAATTAAAGACACATGACAATGTGAAACTGAATGATGATTCAGTTCTGAGGGCTGACACCCGTTGCAACCAAAATATCATGATGCTCATGTCCATGTGACACACATCCTGCAGCAATATGAACTTCAGCATTGCTTTGCTACAAATAACAAATACAGCAATCTGTACCAGCAAGCAAGGAAAAAAACCATTATGCACAAGAACGTTCCTTAAAAAAGATGTTGATGGAGAAATGTGGTTCAAACTCTCTTATATCAGGTACAGAGCTCTATTGTTTACCAGGTAATACAGTTGACAATGTAGTTTCAGTAAGGTCCTTTACCATGCGTTTGCTAATGGTAGTTCACAAGAGATAAGTAAGCTTATGATATAGAAGTCCATAACATGGGTTGGCAACCCCCTTCTGTACACGGCACTCTTTCAGGATACTTTCCCAGTTGAAAATAATGAAATGGGATATAAATCAAGTGAGAGGTTTTGCAGAAAATGGTACTGATTTGTGCAAATACTTACACTTCAGAGTAATACATATCTTATTAAAAATAAAAACCATAATGTCCAGATAAATTTCTTATAACACATGATAATCTGTTCACAATGCTACATGTAGTAACATCACAAGATACGAATCTTACATATCATAGAACACAAATAACATTATACACAGAGTATCAAGAGCTTTTTTGGCATTTTTAAAAACATTAATTTCTTGTTTGCAGTTCCTATTATCAATGCTTTGTGAGAATTTTCCTTCCATTTCATTACAATGATTTTTATTCAATCAAGCATAATCAAATTCAATCTTTCAAAATAATGTGTCTTACTGATCCTCTCCTTTACAGATCATCCTACTTAAAATAAAAATTAAATACTCTAAATATGTAACATAACTTGGTTAATGGAAAGATGATTTTTCTTAACTATTTGTGATGATGAATACATCAACAGTCAATCAGCATGTTTAAATGTGATGGGCTATTGTTCCAAGTTTGTATTTCCAGAATTCTGTGCTAGAGTATCTTATCGTTGGTTGTCTATCAGGAATACTTCTACATATGTGTCAAAGCTGTGTTTCCCTGACGAAAATTGCTGAAAAGCTCAGGCTGAAAGTGGGCTTCATTTTTTGTATGATTGACATCTGTTTGCCCTGTAATTACTCCATCTTTCATGCTATTTCATGGTACATTTTCCTATGTATTGCAAGCCACACTTTGCATTGCGTAAGGTATATTATTCCCATCATGGTACAATTGAGTTTTTAATCAAGAAAACCTTTCGCCATTCTTACCGTACCATGCAATTTACTTGTTTCCACCACATGTTTGGCAATTTCTGAAGGTAAAAAAGGGTGTCAGGGTGAATAGAGTCCTTAATTCCTAGGTGGTATGTAGCTTGGTTATAATGTGACGCCAAAGTACTTCACTGAGCATGTTACATTTAGTCTTTGGTCTTAGAAATCTGAATATTATGTGCTTAGTGCCTTTTTTGATTTGGGAATCCAATAGGGTCACTGGGTAACCTTTATTAGTGAATCTTGTACTGAACTGTTCTGTGGCTACTCTGACATCACTATTTTCAGAGCATATGTACATACGTTACTATCACAGTTTGATTAAGTATGATAGATGATTTGCAGTGGTGTGGTTGACATACAAAAAGAATGGACTGGCATCACCAGGGAGGACTTAAAAATAGATATGGATGTAATCTTACCATAGGTATGGTAGATAACAGCGGCATATAGAGTGAGAGGTTACATGATACAAGTTACTGTGTCCAGCACCTTGGATGTGTACAATTGACAATAAACACATAAAGAGGAAGAAGAAGAAGAAGAAGAAAAAGAAGAAGAAGAAAGAGGAGGAGGAGGAGGAGTAGAAGAAGAACAAGAACAAGAGGAAGGATTTGGAGGAGGAGGAGGAGGAGGAGGAGGAGGAGGAGGAGGAGGAGGAGGAGGAGGGCACGGAGAAGAAGAATGTCCTTCCTTAGCAAATCAAAACCTTTACTGATGAGTACATCTATTTAGGTGATTTTGGCCACCATAACATTCTGCCATACAAAAGTTACATTTTTCATCGAAATGTAGCAAAATCATTTCATATTATACTAATAGGTGGGGTCTGCCTCAATATCCTGTCAACAGCCCAGTTACAGCATACTGCATAGTGTCATTTATAAACAAGCTTTCAGAATTAAAAGAATAACAACTTAATCTTATCAAAGTTTGATAAGTTATACATTGTCAAATAGTGCTTGAAAACTGTTGAAAGTTGTCAGCAAAATTTGCAAGATCACAAATCATTCACACATTTCTGATGTGCAAAAACCAGGCCAGTTAAATGCATGTCCCTTTTCTCCTCGCCAAAAAGAAGACTACACATAATAGGCTTAATGTTTCACATGATTATAGTTATAAATACTCTTTCGTCTGGATGCATTGTCATGGATCATGACAGTACCATGAGTCCTGCAACCTCCTACCCACCCCCTACGAATGACCGATTTGTACCGTGTCAATGACCTCTGATGACAACTTATATTATAATATTAGTTATGACTCATGGGGTTCTAGATGCACGGTTCTTGGCTTACTACATATATCACTGATGACACAATGCAAAATCCTTGATTTTGGGTAGTTATACTTACCTAAAACTTGGGCCAAAAATACCATCAGCAGAATTAAAATGAACATACGGCGTGAATTTTCACGTCTTCGAAAAGTTGCACGCGCTGCTTGAACGAAATGGTCCCCAGAACAAAGGAGGTCTTTCATCTTCTTTTTCTTGCTAGGAAAATGAGACTCCTTCAAACCAAATATTATGTATATTATGGACAGTACATAAATCACCAGGGTTACACTGAATGCTACGATGTAACCAGAATTATCCACCAACACTCCACCTAAGAGTTCACCAAAAGCGCCCCCAACAAATGTCATGGATTCCAACATGCTGACCCTTAATGTTCTTGACTTCTTGTCAGTAACGTCTGCAATGTATGCGTAGACTGAAGTAAGGACTGATGCAAAATTGCCAAGAATACCTGCAACAACTGCACCAATAAAAATATAAGGCACAGATGCATGCATGAAGTACGAGTTAGCAATAAGCCCTGATGCCTGCAAAGTGCTCCCGATGAACGGAGGTAACATCACGATTTTCCTCCCAACCTTGTCTGATACGGATCCAAGTATCATGGTAGAAAGAATTGATGGAATTGTTATAGCAGTATTTTTATAGATAAGCCACTTCGAGGTCTCCTTCTGTACAGCATTTTCGAAGACTTCAAATGTCTTATTCTTGCCGCGGAGTACGCCTTCACAAATCGAATCATTATACAGTTGATAACAAGTTTTTGTGTACACTAACTGCTCCTCGATAGGATACACCATAAAGGTACTGAACATAAATGCAAACAGCAAAGGTTCAACAGTAATGTAGTTGTGAAGACGTTTTACTTTTGCACGGACCTCCATATTGTCCCCAAAGCAGTCAAAGCGACTGCTGACAACAGGGAGCCGTTGATATTTGTAGACATACCTAGGACATGTCGGGTTAATAATATCCTAGCTTCTGGTTTCCTATGCTTATTATGATATCGAAGCTTCCATCATATGAACACCACCATATTGTTAGGACCTTTCTAATTAATGTACCCTCAGTATGCCAGCCCGATAGGACAACTTTCTCATGTTAAAAACCGTGAGTTATTAAAACTCAGTATGAAAATACTTAAGGTATACGTAGATACATGGTTTACTTTTGATTTCTAAAGTTGATGGAGGTATTGTATCAGACTAGCTGTGTCCTTCAAAAGATATTAGAAGAAGACAATGCATCACCACCGTGACGAGGGAAACAGCTTACAAGAATGGTGCCCCTATATCGCAAGACCAAAGGAAGAAATAAAAATACCACTATCATTGTGTAGATATAGCTACATTTATCTGCTCCATGGGAGCTCTAATGTTAGACTTTACTTTGTATATTGATACAAGCCTGGCTTCTCTGGCTTCAATACTTGAGAACTTTGCAATGTTATCTAGTAATGGTTTGACACCAATACTTAAAAAGTGAATGATAGGTTCCAATAGTGTTATAGGTGTTATAGGTGTCAGGGAAGGAATCTTGTAGTTTCTTGGAAATTCTTGGAAAGAAACTTTATTTACAAAACATTCTTTGGGACATGAAGGACGAAATAAATGTTCTTTAAAGTGGAAGTTGCAAAACGGGTTCTTGCTTTGAAGTTTTTAGTACGCAATACATAGCATGCATAGCAGCAACATCCTCTTTTTTCGATCAGCACTACAGGAAATGCGGAGGGAAAGTGTGACGTCACTATCTTCAGAATGTTTGAACTATGGAAAAAAGCCTCGATTTTAATATTGCCCTATTAGGAAGAACGTAAACGGCTGGAACACTGGCGTTCTTGCAATGTGCATTAAACTGCTTAGGTTGTACAGTTAATTTGAAATATCAAACGAAAAGATAGGGTTTGATGATCAATGATAACATTTCCAGGTACAAAGCAGTAAGCAAATTTGTAAAACAAGCCATGAATGTCAGGTTTTGTTAAAATTTTTGATATACCTGAAAAACTATTGTCGTAGAAAATAAGCCCAAATTAAATGATTCATTGGCCTCAAATGATATTGCAGTCAACAAATCTAAAATGATTTCAGCAGAGCAAAGCCTTCACAAATTGTTGTTGAGAAGATTGTTGATTGACCAGCGCTCAATTTTTTACCTATCCACATGCCCTGTTAAAGACGCAGAGCAGAGAGTGTTTCTTCTACAGTGATTTAGTGGGATTATGTCTACCCTTGTTCAAAATGGAATGCATTCCTTGAAGATTTTACAAATTCAAACAATAGAAAAGCCAAGTTTTATTGTTATTCCTTAAGAGAAGATACCTAACAAAATGCGGAGGGAAAGTGTGACGTCACTATTTTCAAAATGTTTGAATTGTGGAAAAAAGCCTCCATTTTCATCTTGCCCTATTAGTAAGAACGTCAATGGCCTAAATTGAGGATGTTTCCCTTTCCCAACACCGAGATATCAGCATTCAAAGTTGTAATCTTTCTAAAAAAACCTTATTATTTGATGTTTGATCCTAACTCGAGGATCCCAGGAATATTAAGAGAGATTTGACCACAGATTTTTGAGATTCAAACGTCTCTCGTTTTAACACTACATACACTACATACATACTGTATTTTGGGAAATTGCCTATTGCATGGTTGCTTTTAGATACCTGGAGTCACATTGTACAATTTCCAAACCTTCTGATTTGTGACGTTATCACTTTTCCTCCGCATTGCCATCTTCCGATAGTATGAGGGTCTGTTTCTTCCAGCCTTGATTCTATGCAAAACAGAAGACTTTAAATTGCTTCGAAAACGCCCAACCTTGTTCTTATACCGAAACAGTTCTGTACAGTTTTTCTCGGCAAGACTAGCTTCAGCGGCGGCATTTGATTTTTAGAACTATCGATGTGAAATAAATCGGCAAAACTGTGTGATGCAAATACCATCCAAAACAATTGTCACGATGTGAAGATAGGCTACATATCAGTTGCTTCGAAGGAATAATTTCTGCTACACGTTCCTTTTTTTCGCACTAAAATGATACGAACATTGATAAAATGAAGCAGAATAGTACAAAATCATAAACACATGTATTTACGTACTGTATGTTTACATAGAGAAATAATTGTGCACAGAAATTTGTGTTTTTACCTTCATGCCTCCGAGTTTCACGGCCTTCTACGCTCGTTAGACTGATCTGTATTATTTTTTGCAAAATGATACATCAGTTACCCTAACTGAAATGTTGTGTTTCAAGTAGATAGTGAGCATAACCCCAAATTCTTTTTAACGGAGCCTTTTACGAATACGATAAATTGTTTGCGAGGGCTGTTGCCATCTGAATGATGTTAAGCACGAAAAACATAAAGTTGGTAGATAAATTTGCTGCTCCTTCTGGCAGATTCTGTACATCTTTCTCTCCATTATTGGATTGAGCACTCATAGAAAGTTATTTAAGCAGTAGTGTTATTATCATACATGTTCGTATTGACAGTATACTAATTGGAAGGACGATCCATATCATGAAAAAAGTGGGGCGCTAAGCCATATGCTGTTTTAGGCTTAGAAAGTATACGTATAGACTGGGAATAGGCTAGAGCAGTTAGGCATCTATTGAGGTCCCGTTTACATTATGCCGTTTTCATTTGAAAACGGAACAAAATGATGCCGGAATGGCCTTCCGTTGACATTGAAACGTTTTCCTAACCGGCATCAAACGAAGACGCCATTGAAAGCAGAATCATCCGAAGACGGTATCAACCGTCTCGATTTAAACACCTAAAAACAGAAGCATTTCATGCCGGATTCTTTAAGAGGCCTGCTATTCACTTAAACGAGACAATTTCAACATCTGCGAGGAAGGGTTGGTGAGAACGGTCAGAATAACACAAAAGCACAATTATCACTTTTGTTGGCTCTCATGGCCTGCATTTCGTATTCCGTCTCTTGTACTTACGTCTTTGTAGTATAAATTCTATGCGGCTCTCAGTAGCAAAATAGCTACTCTTTTTACATTCTGCATAATAACATTCCATGTAACGTCATTTTGTGACTAAATTCTGCTACGTAAATATCAAGGCAGGTACCCTGTCAAACCACTTTATAGATACGTAACATACACGAGTTGTGCTTTAAATAAAATGTTCTAGTTCTTCGCCGGATGGTTTGAATAGCTCCGGAATCCTCTTTTCTAATCTAGCATTTTTCTTGTTCCCAAAACAAGTTTCCATTGCTCTACTAGATATTTTCTTGACGTTTTCAAGTGCTAAGGTAACCTGATCTTTAATTTTTGTTTTCATCAAACTGTTGGGGGTATCGCACTATTGATACACCGAACTACTGATGTTAAAGAAAGCTTACTTTAAATGGCGCATGTATAACTGTGCGCATGCGCCAATGAACATATTACACTACAAAAAGTTTAGAGAGAACTAGCAATATAATTCAGACGTTACCATAAGTTTGTTATTTGTGGCTGCACTAATCCTTTGATGGTTGTAATCGAAGTTAATGAGAAGATACTTTTATAAAATGCTGTTGTTGAATCCTGCAGTTTTCACTTGTCGCTGTTATAACGTCGCTAATTGCGGAAGGAACTAAGACTTATGCACGGGATTATTTCAGTATTGGTCATTAGTGTGTTGGGCTATCGATTCATTGGCTTTTAATACATTGGGCTGTTGACAAGGTGAGCACATGACTAAGGGACCGTTCGAAAAGTGCGTCCGCTCATTTTCTACCCCTCCCCCGGCATGTTCGTTTTGGCCAGACCCCTCCCCTCCCGCAAAAATAAATTAGGACATCTTCGGCCAATGTACAAATTTGAATGTATCTCGTGTTAATTGAATGAACTCGAGAACTATTCCATTGCTCGCTGCCGATCGTCAGCACTGGCGAACACTTGTGTTGCAAGTTGGCTCTACGCACCGCACGGTGCTCGAGGATTAGTGAGTGTGAGCGCTTACTCTAACTTTTTGCAAGGAAAAAGGGACTGAGTTCTTGGCGTTTTCAACACCAGTCGTGAAAAGGAAATTGGCTTTTATTCGCTTGATAGCGTGCTCCATGATCTGGACGCTGACAATATCGATGCTTATTTGCATCATTAAACCGAACATTATACAAGGATGAAGAATACACAAATGGAGAGCGAATCTGTCAGCAAAGTAGGTAACAAAACGATGAATAACTTACTTCATTCCTTGTCAAGGACATACTGATAATTTTTGCAATGAGTAATAGTTTCATCACCATCGCAAATGAACAAGGGATACAGTTACGTACAGTTGTGGGGCAAAACAACGGATACGCATTGCTAAACGTAAAAACTTACAGACTTCAAGAAATGTATTGTACTCGTGAATAGATGTTTGCCGCAAACATCAATGTTGACATTTTCCTTACTGGTCGTGGCAATATCCAAGATATGAATTACCATTTTTTGGATAACAAATGAAAATGAAAAACGCAAAAGCGAACGTTCTTTCCTTCTTCCCAACCCCTCCCCCCGGTAAAAAAAATTTCGTTTTTGTTTGCTCTTCCGGCACCCCCTCCCCCTCCTCCGGACGAACGTACTTTTTGAATGGTCCCAAACTTTACTACTGACGGATTATTACTAAGTGGACTCTTAGTATAGCGGATGATAAACTTCTTAGACTATGGCAATAAATCGGAATTATAATGCATCAGACCATTGATGAGACGACCCCTCGATGTAAAACATCGATTACTTCGCTTTATCTAGTGTATCGGATTATGGATATGTCGCGCAAAATCAGCCTCTAATTATTGATTCGTTGAGCTACCAAAAAAGCCCTCTGTTTCCGGTTGACAGGCTGAAAAATAATATAAACAAGCACTCACCTTTAAAAATAAGTTAACATTTTATTATTAAATTTGCCTTGATACGATAAAGGCACTCTATTTTTATTTTTATGCTCTTGTCATGAAGCTTGCTAGCTTAAATTTTATAAAAATTGTCAGCATCGTAGAAATGTCAACACCATGATGAACGACTAAAGAGAAACGCCAATAGTATCGGTGTTTTAAGCACCTTTAAGTTTAATATTTCCGAATGACATCATCAAAAGTGCTGCATTAGAAGAAGCTTATTTCCCTTTTGAACTATAGGCTTTGCATTACCTCAACAAAAATCAAACACAGCAGTGAAGAGCGGATGGCAATATGTTTCCTTACATTAACAATCATTGCTGAAAATGAAGAAATCTCTACATTATACTTTGCCTGGTTACAGGTTTCACACAGATAAAGCATCTTAAAAAGTTACTTTGTCAAAATAGTCTTGACTAACAAATCACTTTGCTGTATGTTTTATTCAGATACTGGCCATGGCAAACGTTTTGTCTACACGATTTGATATCAGCCGAGTCTCACTGCAACACATAGCAACTATATCTGTTATCCAATGTAGCTTTGAAGACAACTGATCATTTATCAAGCAATGAGTTTAAAATAACAATTTTGATGCCATCAAATTACTATTGTTAGAGACAATAAACTTTGTGCAATGTATCTCAAATTTATCAAGTTCTCACATTTTATAAACTAGTAGATGGAGACAGTGACATAGTACATAGTAGACCGTGCCAACAACGTTTTCCTGTAAAGTATTTATTGAGCAACTGGGGAACTACCATCAGTAAGGAGAACAATTCGTGAGGTTGCTAGGTGGCCGGTAGACGTCTTCAGCATCGCTTTACGAGGATTTCATTAACGAGCTACCGTTCCACCTTCGTGTAGGTTCTTTCAGAGTTCCGTATCCTGTACCAGTTTCGTTATGTTTACCATGACCTCACCTGTTCGGTCTGTGACATTGTCAGAGGAGCGACCTTTGGTCCCCTTTCTTTACTTTGCCGTAGACGTATCCAAATAGAAGACCTTTACCTCACGTATTTCGGGTGCAACATGTCCCATTAGTGTTGCACAGTACATCCAAAGACACATGTTCTACCGACTTTTTCAGCGTCCGAAATTCCTACTAGTTTACCAGAAGTAGATGTAAAACAGTGGCGCTGTCTTAGAATAGGATCCAAGAATGACACTAGAAGTATATATCTCGACTTTTCATGTTCATATAACAATTTCATTACATTTCTGCGTGACTGCTGGCGTTCACCTCCACATGCAGTCATCTACACAACCTACACTGCAGCAAACGTTTATACATTAATTACGAACAAAGCAACACTTAACAAAGGAAAAATTAGTTACAAAAGAAGGGTAATTATAGAACAAACACATCAATCATTACGGAAGAAATCAACACCTAAACACAAAGAAGTTCCTATTACATAGATCCTAAAACTCCGCTATAAAAAGATAAAGATAGAAGAGTCTGACCGCTTTTCCTTACGGGCATTGAGGAGGCCAGCTTCTCAGCTTCTCAGCTTCAAGCGACTGGACTGTGAAGCGATTTCCACTTGGCTAATCAGTTTGTTAGGAGCAGATTATAAATCATAGAGGTGAGAAGATACTAAATGAAAAATTCAGGATAGGAATGAGTGTGGCAGCGTCACGTTTTCCTACCGGCGTCAAAAATCCCACTCTCTTTTCGGGGTCATAACCACCGAGGATCAACATTGTTGACGCCAAAGATAAGCCTCAGCTCGTCCCCGCCCTCGTTGCCCATATGAACGTGAGGCCTAATATCTGCCACAATTCCAGATGGGACTTTTCAAAAAAGGCCCCCTTTCTAATACTGTACCTTCTCTTGCAGTGTTTCACTGTACATCTCCACACAAGGCCATCGACTACCCTGTTGAAAATTTGCTCCTTGCAAATGCCGTTGCACGATGCACAACTCATTCCGTCTTTAAGCAAACCGTATTGCCTGCACCATTGTATACAGGATTCCCGATCGTTTTTAAACAGCAATCCAATGGATGTTAATGATACTTCAGCGAAAGCAGCGGATTCTGGTCTCTGAGCCATGATATTTGAATTCATGGAAATGGATTATAGTAAGCAATGAAATCTGATTTACGAATAAAACAAGATAACATACCATCAGCAATTCGAACTTTTATACTGTAACATGTTGTCAGCCCACTTGTCCTGCATCGCTGCCACATGTTCAAGAGTACAATACCATGTTTACTACACAAAGTAGTCGTGTCGCCCACTTTGGTCCCACATTGACAATTTAATATTAGTTCTTGTATTTGCTCAGGTGTTGTTTACTAAAAATGAAACATTTCTTATCGGTTTTCTATATTTGTTTTCCAATTGGGATTCTATGCGGCACTTGTTGCAACACATGTACTTTTGTAACGTTCTACTTATTCATGTCCGATGTTTTTGTCGAGTCTTCAAGTGTTCTGTTCATTCTATGCAGCACTTATTGCAAAACATGTACTTTGTAAAGTTCTAGTTATTGATTTTCTATGCCTTCCTCACAGTACTTTTGTTTGATTCATGCCTATTGTTTGCTTAATTACGAC
>JAAAKL020007504.1:4603-16825 GCA_010016065.2 Carybdea cf. marsupialis auct. non (Linnaeus, 1758) | reverse complement strand
GTCAGTTTAAGAGTAAAACTTGTTTAGGAAAGTTTGATAGAAAACTTGTCATCTCTCTTGATGATAACAAATCAATGAATTGATTAGAACTCAACTAAATTAGCTATATTTAATCAACTGATGTAAAGAGGGTATCTTGCCTCAACTTTTCCCTAGAATGTTGGCTGCTGTTGTAATTTTCTGAAAATAATAAATTCACTGAAAAATATGATATTTCAGGGCCCACATTGTGGTTTTAACAGTGGGGGCAATTTAGTCGCTTTTTAATGAATTTTATCTCCATCCCTGTATCGTTGCCCTTTTACTTGCAGAATTTGAACTTGTGTACCTTTTTATGGCCCAAAAATTATCATGATTGATTTCCAGTTTCACTTATCTACCCCCAAATTGTAACATTCAAGTAATACTTGTTGACTATATCATAGTTCATATTCATAGCCTGATTTAATACTTACTCTATATCAAGCAAGGTAGTATTGAATCATTGACCAGGTGTTGGGGAAGTCCCCTTTTCATTTCTTTGCAGTTGTAAAGGAGCAGGTTTTAATGGTCTTTGGTACTAATACTACACTCAATGCCTACTAAGATGTTTACATGAACTTTGACATTGGTTTTCATCTGGAATTCATAAGGAGTAGTGTAACAGCAATTTGAAGTCACCCTCCTTTTACCATCCTAAAATTTAGGCCCCTCTGTTAAATATTGCTGTGGTACTTAAGTACTAATTAACCCTCACTAATTGCATATTGGGGCACTGAAATTGATGATTTTGATGAAGATGACAGTGGTGATAATGATGACAATAATGATGAGGAAATAATCTGCAGTGGTTACATGTAAGCTCACCTGGAAGGCTATAGTTTTTTATATTTTACTGTAGGTAACTGTTTGGACAAAAAGTTACAGAATAGTTGACCATTGCTCTTATCATCAGTTCAGATTTAAGAAATGAACAAATCCCTCTACTTGGCTTTGCTGAGAAGTGTTTTTGTTTTACCCGCCTCATTCAGTCTGAATCAAATCCCCATTTCTCACAAGGAGGATTAGAAACAAGGCTTGAGAGATGAGATCCTTATCTGGCAGGATATTCAATCATATAGGTACGGTCAAGCAAAGTTTTAGAGAAAAAAACTTAAAATATTGTCAGGAGAATCTTTTGACATTATTTTGACATGAAGTGTTTTTGGATAAACAAAACATCTGATTGCTGTTCAGACAATTTAGGTTATTAATATAATTTCCAGGTACCACTGACTAGAAACGTGATGGAATTGAAGTGACTTGTAAATACATAGTTAAACTATATTGATTTGTTTTATTAAATCACTTTTTCTATAGTAAATATTACGTAAAACTCAACTAAAGTGATCATTTAGGTATTCTCTTCTAGGGCCCAGTCCTCAGCTAGACTGATAAATTTGAAAACTAAGGCTCTCTTTCCTTATATGAAAACAGACCTCTCCACCTTCTAGAGTTCTTATCTATAGATATGGCAGCAGCCAAAGGTGGTAATTGAGAGTGGTAATATTTTACAGCAATAAAATAAAGAAGGCAAAATGGACGTTTTGCAACATCATCATCATCATCATCATCATCATCATCATTGTCATCATCATCATCAACATCACTATCTATGTATAACATCACTTTTCCATGCTGGAATGTGCTGGGCGGGCTTTTTTCCAATGGCTCTCTTCTACTCTACCCTGTTCTATACATGTTCAGCATTTTTATTCAACCGTTTTGGGAGTGAACAACAAACAAAAACGTAGCTTAGAAGCTACTGACCTAAGATATGAAAGGTTGTTATGTAGTTTTCCCCCTCGGTTTTAACCCTCTCCAGGCATTGTAGGGACTGGAAACATCCCAAATGTAATCCATGTTCTTGATACTATCTTCCTTCCCAGCAGGTTTTAATATTCTGCAACACATCCACTTAACAGAGTAATGAATATGCAACCTACCTACCCTCTTGGATACCCTATTACAAGCATGTAAACCTTTGGTCATTCAAATCTTCTGTCATGCATGTTGTGGAGATATGGGGTCAAGAGGAGGTGCATTTTTTTCTAATGTCACAAGAAAAATATGTACTGTTGCATGGATTCAAGAATATAGTGTGTTTTTGTTTTGTATAAGGCTCCTGGTCACACTTACACAAAGTACATGAGAATTGAGAGGTATGGTTTTCTTGGCAAATCTGTTTGATTTGAAGTCAAATGGTACTGAAAAAGTGGGTGGGAACTATTTACAATGATTTTTGCAAAATGGATGGAGCTGTTAACGCCCTTTATTTTTGTTTCTATCGAATTGTAGTCGAAAGCTATTTATTACGGAAACATGAACATGGAAGAATTTTATGAAGCTTGCTCTTGCGTGAATTTATGCAGATGCTGTGAGTTTCTTCTAGTCGTGTTAACCGTGCATAGAAAGTTCAAACTGTTGTTGAGATGGCACAGTCCTACGTAAATAAAATTTACCTACTATTTTGGAAAACGTGATTATTGTCCAGAAACTTTTTCCATAGATGCAAGGTTATAAAAATCTTCTCCAATCTGTTCCCCTAGAAAACTCCCAAATTTGGAGTATGGAAGTGGAATAGCTAATAGAGAAAGGAAATCACCCAAAGGACGAGTGACAGGAACAAACAAAGCCTCAAATTCTGGGTCATCTCCTTCATCATTGTCAAAAGGTGCTGTTTCTAAAACTTCGGCTGCTGAAAAAGTACAATATAACAGCGATTATAGTAACGCATTATCAGAGCGTGATGTTCGCAACGAGGACAAATCCAAGGCGTCTGCAGAATTGGATACATCTAAGAGAAAAATAAATCTTTATGAAGAATGGAAATACGTTCCATCGTTTGGTAAAATGTTCCTAGAGAAAGAAAGTGGCCAAAATGTACTTATGAAAATATGAAACAATTATCCTCTTATAAAGATCATGTAGATGGACATAGCAAGTCCAGAAATAGTAACTTTAGTAGAAGTTATTGATTGTTAAAAACGAAAAGTGTTGGGACTTAAATGTTAGGGTTTGAAATTTACTTGCTTCCACCGACATTTTTTTGACACTTAATGTTACACAATATTAAATAGGGACCATACAGAAAAAAACATGCACGCTCGATTATGTCATGTTTGAACCCCTCTCTACCTGTAAACAATGATTGTAAGACCAAAGCGCTTGCATTTGGGTGTTCTAACAACAACTAAAACATTCATTTATCAGGACTGTCATTCTTTTCCAATGATCTACATGCAAGCAATTGATATTTCCTTAAACTATCAACTAACTCAAACGACTAGAATGATCTATCAAATTCTCTGTGTCGATACATGGGCTTGACGATACATCTGAATCCGCCTTCTCAACTTTTTGGACAAACCCTTCTGAATACAACAGAAATGGCGACTATCAAATTCTAATGATGATACATATAGGGTGGCGATACGATGCCTAGCTCTATAAAACACCGATCAATACAATAACAAAGTTATATCCAAATTACCTCTTGGTTCTTGGCAGTCTTTTTTCTTGCTTCACAACTTTTCTACTAAATCACTAAAATTGCTACAGGTATATATTTATATACTGGAGAACGTGCCAGAAGGACTGTGCCTATTTGTGTATTCACGTAGATACGGCAAAAACATATTAAATTGAAATTTGATGGTATTTGAAATATTGTATTCGTCTTTGAATTTTCGCTGAGGTACTGTACGTAAATGCTATGAAGCCTTGACTACGTGAGGTGAAGAAGCACATCCTATCTGAAATTATGTCAATATGCGACTCTGAATTCTACAATGACAAAAACAATTCTTGCTTGCCTTAGTCTTATCCCTCTCCCTCTCAGAGCATACACTCTTTTCGAATGGTCCCTTACAAGGATTCTATTTGATAGTGAGAGTTTCTTATGACATTATGTATATCATAGTTTACGCTCAGTATTTATTCCATGGTATAGTGATGACAAGAGGTTTGTTAATGCAAAAACATGTGAAGATTATCATTGTTTATTATTTCACGTTTGGGAGTCATCATGCTTGCATTCTTAAGATTAAGAGGTGATTTACAAGTCGGTAATGTAGTATTATGTGTAGATGATAAAATTCACTGTTCACTCTTGAGAATGGGGCGCTGATGATTCCAATACGTCGAATGTTATATTTAACAATTGTCTTTATATATATTCCATGTCATCAACATTTTTATGCTTTACGTAGTCAAGTAGAAAATTCACGAGCGACACAGGAAAAGTCGCTAAGTTTCATTTCTGTAGTGCAAAGTTCTAGTATATGTTTTTCGAAGCTCTTCGTTGTTATAGCAAGTCCTACGTTCCTCGAAATCCGTTTAATAAATTAATAAAGAGAATAGCTGGCCGAAGAAAGCAAAAACGTTCACTTCTACAAAACCTGCTCACACCTTTTTTAGAGACCTTTTAAAATTAAACAGGCTCTGAATACCGGAATTTGTGCCTAATATTCCCTTTCCAGCCATTTTTGCTTCCCTTAGTACCTTTGTTTACTCAACGCTTGCGCACTAAAAGTTCTCGCTCAAAACCCTTAGGACAGAAATCCGTATAGATGAACCACAGTAAAGATCATGAGTGATGTGCAAATAGACGCTGATTACGAAAGAAAGTCCTGCGTTTTAATTTAATTCCCTTTTTGTTGCTTCCTTAACAAATGCAATACGAATGTGGCGAATTCCTTCAAGTACTGATATGTGTTGTACCGGTATTTCTTTATTATTTAACATGCATGAATTTATTTTGATAGCGTTCTAAACAATTTAGAATGTAAAGTTTCGAATGACACAAAAATTTCAAGAAATGGGATATAGACGAAACAGGGAGTACCGACGTACAATAGAAGGTGGGAGGCAATGAAGTGAAACTGCTAGCATTTATAGCTATTCTGAGCCTACAATCGTTTCAATTTTTAAGACTACACTACTTTCCTATTTTTTTCCCCTTTCATTCTTGAACATCCCTTTCGCTGTTGATTACATGTACCATTTGAGGAGCTTTTCATCCTTCAATGTAACTAAAATAAATTTTTACCACGTTAAACGGTGACCGACCTGTTTGGAATAAACAAAAGTTTAACCGTTACTGTGTAGTCTCTAATGTGTCGTATAAAACTTTCTTGTATCTTAATTGCTGCAGGCTCGGCATGCTTGATATGAAAGTTCTAGACTATCGTATTAGACGTAATAGGACATCTCCTTTGACTTTATGCAGACATGGTTGTTTAATTCTATTTGTAATATAGCTCAGAGTTGTATGATATATTTTGAAATTATAATCAAGAAACCTGCTGATTAGTTTATCTTAACAATTTAGAACAATTTTGTATATATTTTGTGGAGCATCCTTGTAATCTGAAGAGAGAAAACATGATGCTCGTCAAAAAATGTTCATTTCAAGCTGACAAAAGTCTTTTCATGTGTTTTGATCTTCTGGGGAGATTTTAGGAGTAATACTGGCACTACATCAAATGTAAACTGAGATTTGGGTTTGGTGCACAGCAAGTTGGAATAGTTGTACCCAGGGGTTTGTGTGTAAGATTTTCCGTTTACAGAACAATATATATATCAGGAAGAGTTCATCATGTCCGATACAGTGGAGATCCTGACTTTCGAGTACTTTGGTTTGGTTTCAGATGAAATGAAAGAATCTCCTCTTCGCGTGTTTTAAACAATGCAAAATCAAAGATATTAAACTCAAGATAAAAAGTTCAAATGAAGGTTAAATTATAAGTGTTTTACCTTGTCTTGTGTAGTTGACAGATATTTAAGGATGTTTTCATGGTTCAAGGAGTCTTGCAACTTTTTGCTATTGTCAGCTTTTCATTACTAAAATGTTTTCGCTATGAGGTGAAGTTTTATTGCTACTGTTGCTGTTTCAAACTAAGGTCTCAGTCATTTAGTCTATGAAAAATATGATTGATATTTACTTGTTTGAGTTCGCATCTTATCGCATCATCAAATTCAGCCTTCCAGCTGTTGTTGAACAACCACTCCCGAAGTGGAAAAAGTAGAGACGGAGGAGCTGAGAAAGCAAATACATTGTGAAAAAGTAAGGAATGTGATGAGAGAGAGGAGTTCAATTAAGCTGTTCAGAGTACAACATTCATTGTAAGAATCCCTTCAAATGCTGCTGTTTTTACGCTTGTTTGCAAGATAGATGGATAGGTAGAAAAACGATGTAATACAGAGTCACCATTTTCTTGATTATAAAGAAGATGACGAAGACCATGATGACAATAGCAATGGTCATGTTTAGGAAGAGGAAGATAATAATAATAGTTATCATGGGGAAGAGATTAAATAGGGAGATCCAGGTGAAGAAAAAGAGTGAAAGGAAAAGAAGAAGTAGAAGTACAATAGAAGTAGTCTACTAAAATAATTAGTTCGGTGTCAACTAGGAGAAAAAAATACGAGAATTGAGTAACATCTCCATAGATGTCTAGATTTGTTTTTAACTATCCCCTCCGAATACATAAAAATAATATTGTTTTGCAATAATAATATTGCAAGTATGAAACTTCTACAAATGTATGAAAAGTACTAAAACTCTGGTGGTCGAAATTCTTAGCTAAAATAGAAGTTCTTCTGTCTGTAGTTGTGTTGGGGAGACAATATAATTACACCATAGTGTTTGTACTCATTCGTAGAACGGTAACCGCCAGAGAAACTAGAGGGTCTACCTTCAAGTACTAAATTGTGAAAGACCTTTATTACATTTAATCAACAGAACTAACACCATGAGGTCGTCTTATAGTTATGAATACAGAATTTTCTCTTTTGTCGTCATATTAGAAGTGAACGTGTTTCCTAGTATCCTGATTCTACATCCTTGGAACCTGTTCAGAATTCATTTGATTTATCATCCGGAACTATACTCGTAACCGCATAAATAATTATCTTGCCAAAGACGTGGCCGGAACTTATCCTTCCATTGGAGGCATTTTAACCCTGGTGCAAACATTGGACCTCTGAAGAGATAATACAGCCGATAGGGACTGGGCCTAGGCGAGCAGAGGTAGCTGTTGTGCCCCATGGTCTTGTCCGTTGGCTCATCAATTTTTAAGCAGTTCATCCCAGGTATCAAACCTTGAAATTTGAAAATGGAGAAATATGAATTAATAGAGACGCCACCTGTGTAACTACCATAAAATAAACTTTTGTTGGCACCATACTACATACAGGAAACACTAATATGCTGTATAGTCGCTGTTTTTCCCTGTACACCCATGGCATCTAATCGATTGAGTGCTTGAATAATTTTGTCAAATAGCGGCGAGAAAAATTGTACGTATTTTCTCATCAACCATGATTTTTGTTTAAACTACGCAGATTTTCACATTTTTTCACTGTTCAAGGTGGTAACTGCTTACTGTATTAATTTAAAAAATATACCTTTAAAAATATTATTTCTCGCAGTCATAAGATACAGTAGAGATTGATTTAAATATTTTACGGATATACCCAAGACATTCCTCAGTTCTCCAGCAAATTTATATCTTCAGAAGAAGAACCAGAGATTATGTTTCATAATCTTTGGAAGAACGTCGTAGGCTAAGAAAGCTAAAGTAAGCTAAGGTACGTTCATGCAATATTCCTATGTTCATCAGATTGCAAAATTATGATAACCGCTATTCCTTTATCTTGACTGACACAGCTCATTTCCATTAACACCCCCCTGGAATATTCTATACCTGAAATTTATAGGGAGATTAGGAGGTCACTCTATATAGTTCTTTATGAAATTTCTACTGCTGATGGCACAGTAGGCTGCGAGTTAGCCACCTACATGCAACCTGCTACCAGGTAGCCTTACCTTGCCTTGGTAATCACACTTTGCTACACGCCACCTGGCGGCAAGTTCTCGTAGCTTAGGGATCACATCGGTTTTGATTTTGGGCTACAGTAGCTTGCCATAAACCAATCAAATGACGGTCAATAGTCAGATGACATAAACCGAAACATCGTTACCAGGCCCTCATTCTTTCAATCACAGCAGCTATAAGACGCCGTAGACGATTTAAACTGGAAATAAGTTATGAAATGATCTGATTGGTTGGCTGAATTGAAGATGCTTACATGGTTCCAAAGTGCCCTTTCAACCGTGTCACCTCGTGCATCATCACCCTAACAATCTGCAATGCAATAAAGCTACTAATTTCCCCCTGAATGTTTTCTATCTGAAGATTTATTTGACCATGTCTTGATTTTGTTATATAAGGATAAGATGAAGAAGAGTGGCAGACTTGATAGAAAGCATTACCTTTATTAGACCATCTGAATCCTGGATTTGCCATTCCACAACTCCAGCAGATTTTATCATTTCTTCCGGGTTTTGTAATAGTTAGACATTGAAAGTGATTTGGCGTGTCTTCGTAGGTTATCCTGAATTGACTTGGCCATGCTGGAAGAGACGCTGTAGGAACTAGGGGAAAAACATATTAATATGTAAAATTGAAAATGTAAACAATGATGTGGAGTTGTACGATAAATTAGCCATGCAAAAAGCTATATCTATCATTATGTATTCCATTCTCTGAAATTTATAGAGGATTTCAAAATAATGAAGAAAGAGACCAATATAAAGGGCATTTCTTTTGTATCAATCGATTACATCAGATCCCCTGAAAATCTTTCAAACGGTAGGTCTTGGTTGCCACTGTCACCACACAAAGGAAAAAACTCATCTTATTCTTCTAAGGGTCTTCAGATATGCGTTATTACACGGGGGTAGGACTTTTGGGACCCTTGTTAAGAAGTAGCGATCTTCTGAAAATTGAGTTAAATTGTAGTTTTAATATAGCGGAAGATAATAAAGTTAATTTGGTTGGAAAATTTTGCGGTTTTTATAAGTGAAGAAACTCTTTTTTTTTACCCAATAGGTAGGTGAAAATCCGGGGAAATGAAACTTACACAATCGAAGCTAGGGCATTCATACCTGTATCTCAGACAGAACAATGATAGAGAATGGTGGAACTACAGAGGTTGGGTTGATTCTTGATGTATTGGGCCTGGTAGGACATCCCTCCATAACAGCTAACCTAGTATTGCTATGTTTACAAAACTTCGTACGATTATAGTACAAGGCATATTTAACATTTTAAAATGAAAAAAAACTTCGCTGATGTCAGTAAAACAATTTTTGCGATATTTGCATTACGTTTAGGAATATTTACTGTATATCATCATAATAACTTGCTACATCCAATTATTCCTTTAAGACCTTTCTGATAGATTCCATGCTACAAAGTTATAAACTTCAGGTTAAACGAGGCAGAGATGGCCGAGTCCTTAGAATAGTTGACTGATGACTTATTGGTTGTAAGATTTAAAGGATCACGTCCTGGTCCCTTTGTAATAACCTAGAGCAAGATATGAAATTGATTTTGTTCACTGTTGAGACAGAATCATCATTAAATAAAGTTTGTAACAAAAACTGAATAAACATCTCTGTACCAATTTGTGGTGAAAAAACAACACAAAATCACCCCAACAAACCGGAATATCTTAGTTCTTCAAAGTCGTATTTTTTATTGCTGTCTCTTCCTAAAGTGATATCTACAGGGTACTTTTTGTATTGCTATGTTTGAATAAATTGTTTGAATAAATTGTTTGAATAAATTGTTTGAATGACTCGATAATTTTCTCAAATTTTCCAAGACCTTTCATTTCAACTCTGAGCATCATCCAAGTACCATAAAGTGTATTGTTTTGTTGGTTTTCATATTCTATGTTACTCGCTGAAACAGTAATTGCAGCGTAACAACAGAGTTGAATGTGGATCGACATCTCAGTGTAGTAGTATTGCTAGGCCCTCTTTGTAAGGTTAAAAGATGCCAAGAGGAAAAATTATATAAGTGATCAGTAAGAAAGACGGCTTTTTAGAATTATCTATACGATCACTTCTTGGTAAGAGCAGTAGTTCTGTCCATATAGACTCGATTAATCGATTACTTGTATTCTGAGCTGTGAGTCGACTCCGTTCTATCAGTCCGATTAATAGTCTGAGTCTGGAATCTACAAACTCACAAGTGATTGCCTTTTAACTATGGTCAAGTATAGCAGACGTCTTGGTCCGTCCTTGCTGTGATTAAAATCGACTGATACCAAGGTTCCTCAATTTCTGAACATTCCAATCACCAATTGTTCATGCTCATTGAGTCGCTAAAAGAAACCTACTGAAAGCTGCGTCGTTCACCGGTTAATCGTGAATCGATAAGATTCTTTAGGAATCAGTTCACCTCGAGTGGGTAAACTTCCAGATAAACCGGTTCATCTTTAAGCTGAGTCGATTCAGGAAATAGTTGATAAAAATTATTAGGAATCGGTTCATATTGATTCGGTAATATTCCCGAGAAGTCGACTTATCGTGAAGCTGAGTCGACTTAAAGAAAATCGTTAAAATTTCTAAGAATCGTAGCTGTGGTTTACAAGACTCTTTCACGAAGCATCAGAATTCTTTACCAGGCCAAAACTGCTACACCAAATATCCTAACGTGCTCTATAAGAAATAAGGATGATTTTTCTTATTAATTTTAATCTTTAGTGTCCATACTTAAAGACGTAATACCTGATCTTCACATTTATCATTTAACATAAAGCCTATTCAATAGGCCCCAGTCCACGCATTTGTGATTTCGAAACATTTTCTTTGTCAGATTCAAAAGTCAGGTGCAAAGAAGGCGGTCGAATCAGGTGTTTGAAATTATTAAATTCGCTGGGAATCAGTATTTGTTACCCCATGAAAACTGTTAATGTGCCTATAAAAAGTAATATCTAGTTTCAAATATAATCCCGGACTTTTCTTTTACTATGCCGAAGCGTAACTTTTTAATCCCGGTTTAAAGTCATGTTGATCAAACTAATACCGATCATGTCAAGTGTCGATTATGTGAAGTCATGCTAAGTTACAGAAAACCACCTTTACCTCTTACCAGTGATCCTCTTACTTGGTGGAGGCAAATTTCTGTGAGATTCAAAAATTGCAAAAATGCATCTTAAAGCGCGAGCGACTTCTGTTGCAGCGGAGAGAGTTTTTTCAAAGGTAGGACATTTACTTCACAAAATAAGATGTAGTGTATTGCCCGAGCACCTAAAATACCATATATTTTAAAATAAGAATCTGGGCGAAGATTAATAAGTAAGTTGATTTAAATTTTTCTTGCTGATTAAATGAGTGATAGTTGCACTGTTCATCTCTAGAGTCAAAGTGTGCCTTAAGCAGTAATATAGAATTAACTTTAATCTTGTGTTTTAAACCGAAATATTTATATGCTTATCTGAGATTGTAGTATACAGGGGAAATATTGTTTCAGTTTCTTGTTCGCGCTAACCAATTAATCGACTAATGGGTAAAATACTTAACGATTAATCGACTCAGTAGAAATTCAGAGATGGACAGCCCTAAACAGCATAAATGCTGTCGCCATGACTTCATTATAACATAATCGTTATCGCAGAACGATGTCAAGATATCATCGAATTATCGACCTGTATGAGTTTGATGTGGACTCAAGTAGTAAGGTATTCCTTGCTATTAAACTAGGGAAACAACAAACAATTCCAAACATGAAAATCTGAATGTCTAATTTTAGCCTACCTATCCTTCAAAATGATGACGTCACAGAAACTAGACACAAAGGCAGATGTTTATTTCTACTTTGAAGCCCTATAAAGTGTTGAGTCAGCAAATATCTGTATCATTGAAAAACAAGTAAGAGAGTAAAAGAAAACGAATAGGTAGAGCCTGCTAGGCCCTAAGTGTTTTGAGGCTTAAGGGCTTATTTTAAATATAAGAAATCTGTTGCAACCCTAAGACATTTTAAGTCTGTCGAGGAGAGTTACGCAGCATGCACCGATTGCTGTTGGCAAAAGCGGTACACTATAAAATGTTTGGGCTATTAATTGAGCAGAAGCAATCCCTAACCAATTCCTCAAAGTGACATTATGAGCCAGTTGGCAAACATTTACTTGAATTTAGTCGTTTGCCAATAACCACCGAGGAGATACTAACAGCTTACCAGCGAATGCGTTCTACTTCTTGCTCCTCAGCTCTTGGAGCTGGTCTTATCAAAACAATTTTCTTCTCCTTAATAAGTTTATTTGCATCCTCCTACTATTTAAAGAATGATCAAAGACACAATGCGTGCTACATTAAAATATCTAATTGTCAACAGCAAGTTGCAATCA
>JAAAKL020007503.1:0-16825 GCA_010016065.2 Carybdea cf. marsupialis auct. non (Linnaeus, 1758) | reverse complement strand
TTAGTTATGTTATATTTCGTTGTTTCAGGGTTGTTCTTATTGTTTTGTTCGCACCTTTAGGAGTTTAATTTTTTTCCCCCAAAAAAAATTGCTATGCTGAAAATTTAAGAAAATTAAATAAGCGCCCCTGCTTAAATAAGTGCCCCGGGCGCTTATTCGGTCATTTACGGTATTCACAGTTCATTCTCAGAACATGACGGATGTCTAGAGTAGGTTTGTGACTGATATCTATGCCATACAAACTTAACAATCAACAAGGAATGGTAATCCTTTTTTGATGCAGAATTTCTAATCAAATTTGTACTTAGGATATTGATATGTAAAGAAGTGAAATACGGGAATTTTGAATTTGAATATATTTGATGTCTTTAGTCGATGAAAAGTATTTTATGTCCGTATCTACTTTTACCTATTTGAGTCATATTGATGTGTGAATGATGAAGCAGAGGGTTTTGCGTATATGATACGTGTTGCCTCGTAACTATCATTATTAAGAAATCAGTGTTAAATATGCAATGTAATTATTAAAAGTTGATAGGAGCTATCATTGCTGCCCGTGGTTCTCTTTTTCCATGTGCCCGTTCTTTTGCACATTACACGTGATTTCTTTAAGCAGCATATAGTTCTAACAGAGGCTCAAAGATGCTCTAGGTACTCTCCTCCGTTTAAAAGTCGTAATACAGTAAAACCTTGAATATCGATTTCATCCATTTCTAACATGTTACCATCAGTTACAGACGTGTTATCTTTCGTATATGGAAGGTAGTCAGTTTACACTTATGTTTCGGTTCCATTGCTCTTAATTAGAGTAAAAACCTCCTAATTGCCATAAGAACATCTTATTTCATATTTTGTTTGAGATTATTATGCAAAAGACTGTCAAAAATATGAACAGATCACTTACGTTATGTATAATTTGCCCATGTTTTATAAAAATGGACATGAGACCCAACAACAAGCATTGAGCAAACAATATTTTTCTCCAAGTGCTGCCTAAATATAAGTTAAGAAATGTCATGAAATCTCGGTACCATTTGCAGAAGGGGCGTCAGAGTTGATTAACGTAGATAACCACGCACAGGCCTACTATACCCACAGCCCCGTTTGATGCGGAAGACGCACCTTTTTTGCAGTGTTTGCGTGCCATCATTGCACTTCTTTCTCTTCTCTTATTTTGTTTTTCCTTGTTCTTTATTTCTTGTTATCTGGCCAATATCACACCAGGCTTGTCTATTGCTTCGGGCTTTTTAAACCCTACTAAGACGTGGGAGCCTAGTTGGCCAAACCCTATAACTTTCTTAATATTTCATGATCAACTCTCCCTGTCTTCTTAAAATGTGACTTTTCCTCGAAGTTCAGGTGTATTTTGAAAAATAACATGTGCAAAACTTTTCTAGTAAGGACGCCATGATTATCCCCATGCGAAGCCTTATCCACGTTGATGTAATGCAAAATAGCTCTTTGTCTTCATGTTTTTTAGCTTTCCAACCTGTGGAAGATACGCCTATTTTAAGTTCTGATAGGCAACGTTATTCCAGCTAGGGATCGTTGAATATTGTTTAGATATTTTAGGCTGTACTGTGAAGTCATCACCTCTATTATCGAACATAAACTTATTTTACTGTGGATAAAAGATGCGTGAACAATGCTGTCAAACGAACGTCGATTAATCGAAGGTTGGTTTACCTTCCATTATCTCTGAAGTAGAACGATCTTCGAATACCTTGTTTCCATGGTAATGATCGATTACCTCGAGTTCATGACGATCGATCCTATAGCCTTCAGTGATCGACTGTCACATGACTGCGGTGATCGATTGTCTGCCGTGATTTCAGCTTGTACATTTGTTTATCTTAAACGCATGAACAATATCAAGGAACAGGCAAAGTCATCTGAGACAATCCACTTGCCAGCGGTAGAATATCATTCTTGGAGCAGTCAAAAGTTGAAGGCGTGGAAAAGACCTTTTCTGCTAACAGGGATAGCATAAAGAAGGTACGCCTTGCATGATTTGGCTTTAGAAAATGAGACCAGAAATGACATAACATACGAATGTCATTTGTGTAGTAGAACCGACAACCGTCTTTTTGTTAAAGTAATTAGGCTGACTGTTTTATAGATTATTCAAAGATAGATTTAGGGGGCCTACGACCTTTGGTGTATTTGAATCAAGGCCCACGTAAATAGATAAAAAATATTAGTGTTAAAAATTATTTGGTCTTTTTTTCAGATCGAAAACTTACAAGAAAAAGAAAACATTCACCCAAACAAGTTTTCTTTTGATAAAGTTTTCTCCGAGAGGATTGAAATTAAGGGAAAAGTTTCGTTTTTCGATATTGTGCCGATTTTATACTAAAAAACCATAATTTGGGCGGCGGAGGGATATGAATTCCTATTTTGAAGGTGTGAAATATGTGTGTTCCTCTTATGGAACCTATTTGAAGTACATTTTATGAATAGCTGATTTCTTTAAGAATAGTGTTTTTAACAAACAGATAAACAAAGTTAGAAGGTTAAACATTAGTACAAAACATCTAGAGATTTTATGCGAAAATTAGGAGGAGGTTATAGGGTTTTTGAGTTGAAGTGTGGTCCTTGATATGTCGACTAAATACCAATAACTTGAATGTAGCAGAACGCCAATGAGAAGACGGATATCGCATACGCTACTTTTTCTTCATATAAGAGCAAAAGCTTAAAAACTTTTAAGATAAATAAGGTCACTGAGTGAGGATAAGAAGAGTAAAATGTCGTTTTGGAGGCTAAATATGTTTTTCAGCCATGGAATGAAAGGAAGCAAACATCATGCATACGAGCACAACATGATTTGCAGCCTTTTTTGGTGTTTTTCTTGCAAACCTTATAATGACCTTGTCAGAAAGGCACCATAAAGCTATTTGCTGACATTGGGTCAATTTTTCTCGAGTCAGGGGGCCTCGATTGCTTCATTCTCTCCTCTTGGATGTGCGAAATAACCATGCTAGGTAAAAAGTCAAGTTGCGACATCTTTACTGCTGGGTGCAGATGATTATAAATGGTGAACGCTGCAACTTGTAAAAGGCATGTAAGGTTGATTAACTGCGTCCAGTACCACTTTTTATCCCTAACAACTTCCGTATTAAAGTACATCTTATAAAAAGTCAAAGATGAATCGGCAATCAAACTAGGGAGGCATTCTTCTGCCGATGGTAAAATATCAGATTAGAAGCTTCGTTGAATAATCTTGAGATGCTCATCCGTCTACTACTATGCGCTACATCACCGTCTTCATCATCCAACCGGGTGTCAATAGCCTCTCTGGCATGGATTTTAACAGTTTTAGTGACATCATATGGCAAATCGAGGTTAGCAGGAGGTCATCACCCACTTCTTCATCAGATGCATAATGGTCATTTTCTGAAGGTACTAGGTCTTGCTCATCTTCCTCTTCCTCAATAGCTGAGATGGCTTCCGCAACTTTCGCTCAATCTTATATTATCATTTCATTACCCATTGCTCAATTTCCTGAAAAACCCCGGTTTCTTCAGAAGTACAGCCAAATCTAAATATGAAATGGTCCTGTTTCTACTTTCAAGGTGTTAGTGTATACTTAATCGCTATGGTTTTGTGTCAGGGGCCATAAAGGCAATTTTTAGACAATAGCATTATCAAAACCTGAGAAATTAATTGACCCACATTCTAAACACTGGGACATTATTGAAAAGGCTCTACATAAATCTTTGCATCCCCCTCCCCCCTGACAAGAAAAGCCATGACACGGAAGTATAGTATCAGAATGTTACAGAATCAAAACCTACCTTGAAATGAAGTTCTGTACACGATATTTGCCAGGGAGAGCAGTACATGTATCATTGAAATAAGTCCATTGCAAAGACACTTACGCTATTTCGTAGTTTCAACTCATTAAGACAATAGAAAATGATCCCTCTTTCATCTCAAAGACCAATAAATATAGTAACAAGATTGTTTCAAATGTTTAGTTCTCAAATTAAAGCTTTAGCAATCAAAATGAGTATAAATGACGACTTGCCAGTTCACACTTCCGTGCTCCAGACACGGCAGTGTTCCACTTGGATAATAATATATCGGGCTTCCCGATTACGCGGAACCGATCATCCGTATACATTTTGGCGAAGTCTGGATTCTCAAACAAGTGCTGCCTCTGGCAGAGTCACATTTCAGTGGCGTTTATAAATTGTGAAACCCTAAGTGGTTGTTTCCTTGTAAGATCTGATGCTCCTTAATTCTGTCAACTAACCTGAAAGTCGTGCGGCCAACATAGCCAGCCTCGCATTGGCAAGAGAATGTGTAAGCTACAATGCTGTTGTTTGTGGTTAGTTGGGAGCGCTTCCTTACTGTTATAAACTACGCGTGGTGTCACAGCACCAAACCACTTTTCTACGGTCTCGTTTATTTGGTTCTCAAATCGAAGCGGAACGTAACCAAGCCATGGTAATTTTAAGTATACACGGCATTTCTTAAGTCCGAAAGGTTTTTCACTCGAAAACTGCGATAATTTAGGCTTGATGGTAAAATCGACGACATCTTCGGGATAGCAGTTGTTTAGAATAATCTGCCTTAATGATTTCTCCTCTGAACAAATCATGATTGCACGGTGAACCAAGGTTTTGATGAGATTCATCTTTCGTGCAGAAAAAAGTCCAAGAAATAGCCAGAAATAACGCATTCATGTTCTCCAACTGAAAAGCTGAAGTCCAAGAAATGTTTTGACCAGAAAATGTAGGCTTTCTGTACACACTGGTCACGAATTTAGTCCCCTCCTTCTCTACAAAAACGTCAAGGAATGGCAGGTGAAATTTATGTCAGGTGTAACTTGTTGATTTAAGTAACAGACTCATTATTAAATACCTCGAACTTATCGTCTATATGTCGGTGCGTACAATAAGCGTTGAATCTTCAATCTTCTGCTTGTAACGGAAACCCAAAAGTAAGGCCTCTGTAAGTTTCGACCAACAGTGAATAATTTATATTTTGGTTATTGGTGCGTGGAATGTCCATATTTTATCCCTTTTCTCTACGCCATTAACAGTTTTTTTCTGTACTATTCCGCGAGATACTGCTGGCGACGAAAGGGCAAAGATGGTGTCACCCCTTGAAATGAGTCACCTCAGCTGCTAGTGTTACCATATACGATAGTTACCGTAGAACGAGGGAAGGAGGGATGCAGTAGGACTGCTTGGGAAGTTATTTCTAGTTAAAAGTTATAAAATTTGCCGTATTTTGTCTTGGTAACTGCAAAAAAGCTGCTTATCCTTCTAAAGAAATTTCCTACACAGCTATTGCAGTAATCGGAAAGATCTTCACTTCAATAAGTTTCGAGGGCAAAACGCAGTGCGGAGGTAGGCGCCTTCTTTACCTGGTACAACTAAGATAGGTTGCAAATACATGAAAAATACAGGGCAATTAAAACACCTAATAAAACTGTTATTGAAAAAACATCAATAAAAATGCAAGTAAGCTGTTTAAAATTTACAGAGCCTATAACAGGCGAGAATACAGACTATGTACTCTCTTGATGGTATAACTGGCTATAATACAAATTTCAAATGCCGAGCTACATCAGTAAAATAGAATTGGTGGCTTATCGCTCAGCCATTTATCGAATAAAAATTTTCATCCTATAAAAATAAGCAAAAGGTTTGTTGAGCAAAGAAAAGTTACTCTTCTAAACCTCATTCAAAGGCTCCGTTTTCGCGACTTCATAAAATACAGGGTGCGAGTACTTCTTTCTTACGTTCATGACATTGGACTTTGGAGGCGCTTTTACCATATTGTTCAGGCGCATTGTCAGGGGTTTAAGATCCTCTCCTGAGTAGTCCGTATAATAGTGCAAGGTAGAGTCCCATTCTCCACAGTTCTTCATCTTTAACGCGAGGTTTAGTGCAGCCGCGGCCATCATTGATGCAGAACAGTCGACAAAGTCATACTCGGTAAGCGAAGATTCCAGTATATAGCGAGACAAGGTAAGAACTTCCATCGACACGGAAGCGATCTGTGGAAAATAAAGACATGAAATCGAATTATCCATTAAATCATGAGCGTAATTGATCATAAAGATGCAATCCGGAAGGTAACAGGTTATCAACTAAAAAAGAGCTAGAGGCTAGACAAAGATTTCGGTTAACGAAACTTCTTTACAACACATGACGTTCCTTAACGGAAAGCTTTGTCTTTGTCTTTTTTGCTGCTATATGTATTTTAGGGTCGGACATTGAACTAATGAGAAATACTTAGACAGGAAATGTCTTTGCTATCAAATACTGAATCGTTTTCCTTGAATTATGATACATTTACTGGCATTTTATGGTCCCTAAAGGACGATGAGAGGCTGCAATGAACGCTCCCAAACCCATAAGAGGTCAGCATAAAAGCGGAAGACAATATCCTCTCAATTCTGATCTTGCACCAAATGCTCAACAAACATAGCCGCTTGTAGACTTGCGTACAGGATTTTACACAGTAAAAGGAAAGAGTGTGCAGTAAAAGGACACATGGTGGAATGCAAAATTCATATTAAAGTACGAAATATAATGATGAACGGTTGTCGGATGGAGATAGCTATCGTGAGACACTCAAATAGGCAGAGCACCAATTGCTCGTTTAAGGAAAGATTTTTGTGATACAGTTACAAGTAAGAAGCAAAGTATGTCTCCCGTGCGTCTCGTATATGACAAAACCCAGATCCAGTTCCAGATTCAAGACTGCAAAACCAATGATGGATACTACGGGCGGAAATAAAGAGAATTTTAATGTCCAATGTCTTCAATGTTTTCCAAGCTGGGACTGTGGGTATGTTCTGCGAGGCCAAGAGCAAAGCCTCAGAGGATCCTGTGTTTATCGCTTTCACAAAAATGAGATGCCAGTTGACTGATTCTCTGACAAACGGAACATTGATTACAGTAAGATTATTATCCAAATAAAATGTGCTGCAAAATATCTTTTACTTGTGAAGGTCAGAGATAAAATAAACGAATCAAGCTACGTTGACTTATGGTTATAAATCTACGACATAAATAAACCCTGGCTTTGCCTAAATGAAATATGTTCATGGGGCGAGGAATATAAAGACTCCATCTAAATGAACTACTTGAATAATCCGCAGAATCAGCCACTTTACCCTTACAAATCAATGGTATCGCTAAAAGAACCAACAAAAACTATAAATACAGTGTACATTACCCTTCCATAGCGTCGAAGGAAGCGATAAGAACTTGGTACATTTAACCGAAAGTCGAGGCTTTTCAGCATAGTCTTCTCCATCTGTCGGAAGTTATCTCCATTGTAAATGTCGTCACAGATGTACACAAAATCGTCTAACGGTGGTGCATATCTTTCCTACAACACAAACAAATACTATGTGTAATTTAGTGTTGATTATTGCCGAGCATAACATCTTGGGCAATCAATGACAGGTGTTTGTAAAAACGTCGTAGATTAACACTAATGCATTCACAAAACTATTTTTCAATATCCAACATCAAAATTAAAGGTAAACCAACTGCGTCATCAACAAAAAATGCTTAGGACTTGGTGAAGAATACACGACTTTTGGGGGGAAACTGTAGAAAAGTGGGTTGGTAGCGTAAGAAGGTGCTAAAAATAAAAGTACATCAATAGCACGTTAAACTGTTTTGTACTACCAGGAGATATCTCCCGACTAACTTATGGGGATAGCGTTAAAAATTTGTTGAGAAAGTTGAGAATTTTTTAAAAAACGCGATCGGAAATCCAAGGAGGTTCTTATTTCCGTCAAAAGCACTCATCAGGTAGTAACGAGAAGAGGAAAAAGATGAAATGAATAGATAGGGGAAAATACCCGTCCTGTTTTTAACCAGCAAGTAGTTGACTAGAGCACAATTATCAGCATCGCGTGCAGATCGGCTATATCTGCTGTAAAATTATTGGAAGTGGAAAAGGGCGAGGTTTAAACTCACCTCTACTTTACAACTGATAAAAAGTGCAGTTGCTCCTACAAGTTGTAAATTATCTTTCGAACAAGGATTGTCTTGGAGGTACAGGTCAACAATATTGACAGCCAAATACAGGGTCTCGTGATACAGTTCGAAGTTTTCTTGTATCTCTACCAGCCAATCAATGAGAATTGCTCGCATCTGGGGTGTAATGGTGCTACCAGCTCCAAGGTATTTTCGGACTTTGAAGTTCGCCTGTGCGGATGTAAACATAAAGAAAATAAAAAACCGAATAAATACTGTTAGGTCATGGTGCTTGAATTCAAAGAGCAAACACGAACTCGAAATGCAAAAAGTTGTAATGTAAGGAAATACAGCTTAGAAGCACGTGTAAGGAAAAGTTACTATTTCTATACAAAAAATTGTGAGAAACAAAAATAAAAAGGAAGGAAAAACACACCTCATTGGCTTTCATGTGTTTGAAAACAGATTGGGCATATTCACACACGTTGCAAGGGTCTTCATCTTGGTCAATATCCCGGACATCAGCTGGCTTTTTATTTTCTTCAGCACTCTGAATAAAATTAGTGTGGTTCAGTCAATAATGTAAAGTATAATCCTTTTAACAACAAGGAAATAATACCTAGCCTTCCTATTTATAAAACTGAAGGACCATGATTACATACTGTAAAATCTCAAACATAAGTCTCCCTATAGACTAACCAAAATACAAGCCCCCGCCTCTCTCCATCCTGATGATACACCTAGGGCTACATAGCACAAAATGAACATGGACAGAACAAACAGCAAGTTTCTGTATTTACTATTGTTCTTTTGTAAAGTATTAAACATTAATGTTGTTATTAGTCTCTGATTGGACACCAAATTTTTTGGTATACACAAGTCACCTCTTAAACCAAAAGATCCTCTGAATATCAGCCCCCTCCCCCAATTGCTTACAAACCTCTATAAGCCCAGGGACTTCATGGTATTTTAATTCTGTTGTGTGAAGCGGGAGAAGTTTTAGTAGTGGTACATTAAACATGGAAAAATAAAGAACAAATTTGACTAATGTAACTAATCACTATATTTTGTAAATTTTCGTACACTCTCCAAATCTGAGAATTGTTTCAATAAACTAAAACTGAATACATATGTAACTATATCTGACATGAAAAGCTGCTTATTTTTCACATAAATTTTGCAGAAATAGCATAATACTGTGGCTTTGTTAATCCTCATATGCTTTTCACTACAGCTGCACCCATCCTCATAATTTTATAGTTGCTCTATCTGCTATATTTCATTATACCCTTTTAAACACTGTAGCAATTCCTTAAACCCCTCTATCCCTTTAAAGTACACTGCCTAAATCAAGCATCCCAGGCTTATGTGTAAGGAGTTTTCAACCCATTGCTATATTTGGCTACAAGTAGATATTAATATGCACCTTTTCCTTTCAAGGGGCTTTCTTACATATTCCTGCGTATTGTTTGTATTAATAAAACCCTGACCCATGACCAGGGTTCTCATGATGCTCCTAAGGTTCCAAATCCCTTTAACATGGCCTTTGCTCAGCCCCTATTTCCCTCTCACTTCTTTCCAGGGATTGCTTCCCACTAGAAAAGCCCTTAAGATAACCTTCATAGCCTCCCAGACACATTAAGAATGCAGACACTACCCTCCAAATTGCACGACTTGGCAATTGCAGGCTTTAACACAGTCATTTATTTTAGACCCATCAGGGAATAAAGATACAGACATGTAACCTATGTACTTTCCCCCCTGAAATCAATTGCACTCACCATAAATGATAAGCAACAGATAAGTCTAGTTACAGAAACTAAGATTTTAAACTTACCCCTGAGTCAGGCTGTTCAGTCCTTTCTTGGTTTGTACTGAATGGAAACAAAAGAAAAAAGCAGACTTCAGTGGTGGTACCTTATATACACTGTCAAAAAAGCTTGATGAAGTGCTGTATGAAATATGTACATCTCATTTATTTAAACATGAAATTGTTCACATAGACATTGATATTTCACTTGTCCTGACAAACAAAATTGGATTTGGAATTATCAAGGGATAACAAGAGGATCAACTGATTAATGGTAATAAATGACATTGAATATCTAATACTACAAATCAAAGGAAGCAGGCCAATTCCCATCAAAGCTGTTTGTCTACTTTAATCTCTCCCCGCCAACTCAATTCACCTATCCATGCAGCATGATAAGGTCCATCTCCACCACATGCCCCCTCCTTTTATCTAGGCTACAAATCAATTTTATAACCATTACTTTGTAAATGTTGATACTGTAGCTTGTAAAATGGGGCACTTGCCAACAATTTTAGTCTTTGGTATGACAAAAACCCTTGCAACCAGTAGTGAGGCTTCAGTTCAAGTAATCTGTAGTTTAGGGGAGCATGGAAACATCCCTATGTTGCAATTTCTCCCAGGTCCACCTTAGTCTGGGGTGGTACCACCAGATAGGGTCCCATACATGGCAAAAATAACTTTCTGCCAGAAAATAGTTTTGTCCAATGGGTAGATGAACACCTATTTAAACTTTGTTGGTAATAAACTCTGGTTGGCAGTTTACCTTCTACAACATTTAGGGGTACATGTGGATAGCATGGATCATCCTTGTAACCCCTTCTGTCATTGGGCTCATACCTCATAAAAGTTGGTCAGCCTTCAGTAGATGGAAGTGAATCACTGTTTACTTTGCTTCTACTCATTTCAAAATATGCTTTTAATACCTTGAAGTGGCAATCCTACCTTACATTGACAAAAAGATATTGGGGTGGTGGACTACGACTGAATAAATTTTATTTTAAGTAATTTTTAAAGACAATATGCCACCCATTTCTGATATACATGCAGACAGACACTACTACTACATACATATATGCGTACACCATGTATCTAAATCATAAAATTTAAGGATATGAGAATTCATAACATAACTCAAAAATCTTTTATAATTTTAAGGCATCAAAATAACAGATTTCACTACCCAAACATGTAATGAATATAAGAAATCAACAGAAATTCCTACGCATATCTTTAAAAGTGCTCATGTACATTATGAACGAACGACTGACCTTTGATCTTCAGAGCTTTCTGACGATTCTTGTGACGATGTCACCATGGACAAATCGGAATTTGATGAATCGAGGCCATCAACTGCTCTTTCCATAATGACATCGACAAGACCTAGCTCAATCGAGTCCTTCGAGAACTCGTCATTTTCTATACTTTCTGCGCCAAGAGGTACAAACGCCTTGTTATCATTGCCAAGATTCTGCTTGGTAGCTTTTTTGGCTTTAGCCTTGTTCCTTTTATTTAATACTTTCACTTGAGCCACCTCTTTGAAGGATTCTTTCTTGACAGGTTTCTTCTTTGCTTGAAAAGAGCACTGTTGAATGGCCTGGATAATTTAAAGAGGAAGAAAGTACTCAAAATTATTTTACTGCTTTCTAAATCATTTATGATAAACTACATTTCCCTAACCACTTTAGATTCTCGCACAATTTTTATCTCGGGCAATTATGCTATGTAAATAAAATGCTGCGCCAACTGATAAATTATAGTCTTAAGAACTTCAGAAAGGCTAGCTACAGAAAACCGATGATTTGGCAACTTTTAAGTATTTCACATATTATGAAAACGAACTGACAGTCCGCCGTGAGCTCTAAAAATCAAGAACAGTTCCAATCTGTGAGCTAGCACGACTTTTACGTCTTTCTTAAGTAAATCTCAGTTGCAAAAGTTAACGAAAGATACAAGGTCCAAATCATTTATCATGAAATCAGACATGTCAAATATGCTTTGCTTAGCAAATGATAACCCTATTCCACTACACTCCAGCCAGTGAAGCAGGCTGTATTTTTTCTCCATTTACAGTTTTCTATTCACAGATAAAAGCCTTTTATCAAAGCCTATGTTTGACCAATTTCTGGAGCATTTACAAGCGGGCAGTATATAGCTGAAAAAGGAAGAAAAGTAAACCTACATTTGTGATATCTCCTATAGCAGGCCGCTTTTTCTTCATAGGCTCATCTTTGGTTTTCGGAGAGGAAGCAGGCCTTTTAGCGTTATTTACTTTCAGCATTTTGCCCCTGACAATATCACTTTTAACAACTGGTTTGGAAGTGCCCTTCGACGCTTCAAGTACTGTTCTGGAACGGGTAGGCTGTAAAAGACAAACAAAGGTATGATAACGTTGTACAGGAGAACAAAAAATAACACCTATCGACTGCTTACGACATTGAGTAGGAATGGATAAAACATACTTCAAAACCCATAAAAGGTAGCACCACAATCATCTAGAGAAAGAACACATGAAACGTTACACAACATCCTTACTTTAACCTCCCTTTGCTCGTTTTCTTTTGACGGTTTCATTCTGTTGATAGTTGATAAAGCAGTAGATATTGTATTCTTTAGGAAACTTGACTTCAGAACACTCTCGCCAATCGATAAGTTCACTACAGATGGCAGCAGTACAAGCACACGCAACAGTCGTTTGAGAAGAACGCCAAAAGGACATGGAGGGCGCTGATTGGCTTATTTCAAAATTCATTCATAAACTACAGGGAACCAGCAAAGTCGTATTTTGATGGGTCATCTGGGATGAAAGATTGTCACCTGCAAATGAAAAAACAAAGCAATCACAGCTCATTTCGATAAAATAGGTCACAAGGGAAATTGGGCAACTGATCACGGTGCCTCTGCTGATTCTCAGAATGGGAGACAGTCAACTTTGCTATACACAATGCATTTTAAAGCTAATCAGCTTCCCAAGAGGAGACATGAGTGAGTTCAATAGGTCATTCTCGTTACATGACAAAGCGTTTCGGCAAAGGAACCCCCTGAACGTGGTGGAGATAACCGTCGAACCCCTTGCAACTTTACACACTGAACCACACACACCAGGGAATTGGTTAGTTGCATGAAATTTTGTTGCCACCCTGGTGATGCAGTTAGGCCCCTACCTGTACAACTACAAGGGGAAGCAATTTTACTCCCTCCACTTACTATGAAAATTGACCAATTCGTCTCAATATCTTTGTACTCCTTACGTTTTAAGTACTTACACCTTCAACTCCATGAGGATTTCAACCCTAGTCGATGATCTCTTGTCATGAATGCAGCTCAAATGCGGCGGTTGTGATCTGACTTCACCACCTCCAAGCTACTGACGGACATTCTAAAGCCGGCCTCACAACATTTAATTTCCTGCGATAAGATGTCGTATCGTTAGTTATAGCAACCTATCGTATAGTGTGAGGGTATCTACCGACTACCATTGACACCAATCGCATCGCATATTATCGCAGGCCATCGCAGCTTATCGTAGGGTTTTGAGCATATCCAGGGGATCGTAGAAATACAAGGCCAATCACAAAAGAGATAACACTGCGCAAAATCAAACTGAACTTCCTTTGGTTACCTTAGAAACTCATCCGCTTTGACTGTTCAATTTGAATTTAAACGAAGCAGAGGTATTGCCCATATAATGGTGGTAAATGTATAGAAACCATTAAAAGGTCAGCATCATTCCTTCATATGCAGTAATTTTTAAAAGGGAGTGGAATCATGCCAAGAGCTGAAGACTAAAGAAGTCACCTTGCACTGTGTGTTAGGGTCCACCCCGAGAGATAATGAGCTTTCTTCGTTGCTAGCAGCGCTTGTTTGGGCTATTTTTTGACGATTATTACGTCCACCCAATCAAAATGCCCAGCTTCTTTCAATCTCCGTCAACCAAATTTTTATCATAGTGCAAGCGGAGGACCAAGCCATCATACCCTCTCGATACGCTACTATTCATACACGTTAGTAATTTTATATAAGCTTTAGAGCTCATTGCCTAAATACCATTCAAATCTAGTGACTTACAATCTCTGGTTCTTATGTAGCTTGGAGACTCCCTGAAAAAGCGCTCAGTAGGCCAGTTGACAAGGGGAACCATTCTGAAGCCATGCCACCTTGATAAAATGTTCCCCCATCTTACCCAGGGCTTCCAAAGTATATAGCGATGAATAGCCAAACTATAGCTCATTACCCCTCTCCCCATAATCGGCACAGATATTTACAGCCCTGAACCTCAGGCCCCTATTTTAAAATGGGGGCGGAGGCGCTAAGTTAAGAAAGGCTGTACATCGTTTAGAGCGCTCATTCAAATGTATCAAAAATTATTAGGTCAAAAGAAACAAATTTCAATCTGTTTGAAGAAGTTTAATAGCAAATTGTGTGTTCATAAACTTCAGCAGCTCTACCAAGAATCATGAGAAATCATGGTGAATCATCATTCTAAAGCAAAATCGTAAGTTTTTCTTGTATCTTGACTTTCAGTACTTGAAACAGATGACATTTTCGACTGCATTATTCGAACGTCACAGGTTTTGACTACCCCTAATCTGCGCATATGCGAAGATTTTTCTGCCAGAAGAATAATTCATATCACATAAGAAGGTTATATGCTATGCACATTTCTAGCCTGAGTGACCGCTTCTTCAATGTGTTTTGTTACCAGTCACAGAGTAAATATTGTTTGACAAAATCTAAGGGAAGACATACGTCTCTCAACTGACAAATGTACCAAATTCCCCTAAAACATAAGAAGATTTCTTAGGATTTCTGTTAAAGCAAAATTAACCAACCGATGATAACATAAAAGGCTTCTTGCTAGTTATATTCCCCTCTCTACGAAGCACGTTTCTACGTACAGCTTAAGCAAAGTTTGCTTTCCATCCTTTGTCAAAAAATTTAAAGTTAAACCAGTGAGTTAGGAGTACAGAAAAGCCCCTCATTTTCCCAAAACAAGCACACATACCGTAGAAACAAGCTGTAGACCGTGATGAGAATGATAGTGTTGCTTTCTATGAGGATATGGAAACGGCAATGGAACAGTAAAAACTGATGAAATCTGGGTGATCTGAATGCAAAAGTTGGAGACGGAAGAGTTGGAGACATGGTAGGGCCACACGGGCTGGGTGACAGGAATGTAACGGGAGATCGGTGGATTGAAAATGGTAGTGAACAAGACCTTATGGTTGCAAACACGTGGTTTATGCAGCCACCTAGAAGGAGGGAGACATGGAAGCGTCCAGGAGACATAGACAGAAATCAAATAGACTTTATCACCACTAAAGACAGATTAAGAAATCCAGTGAAGAAATCAAAACTTACCCAGTTGCCGAAAAAATGAAAGAACAAACAGGGGGCTAAGAAACTTGATTATACAAAACTAAAGAAGGCAGAAATATCAAAGGCTTGTACACATTGTAATTGGATACTACTACTACTGCTACCAGTCAGTGAAAGCACCGGTGCAGCAGGAAATATTCTGTTTTTCTTTCATGGCAACGCGTTTGCCCAATGTCCGAGGCGGTTGGTAGCGTCCCTCTTCATCTGGTTCGCGTCAATCCCTAACCTACTCTTCATCATCTGCAAGTAGGTCATCGTGGCACCTTACCCTCGGGCGAACTTTGCTGGTGCTTCCCAGAACACAAGGTGCTTAACAGGCTGTGGAGCATCAGTGCATCTTGCGCAATGGCCTGCGAAAGAGACCTGTCTCTTCTTGTTCTTGTAATTGGATAAAAGATTTATGTTGCTGTAGGATGAAGGGGTGAAAAGGAGTACCAAGTGGCAAATTTTAGGAAACACTTTCAGTAGTTGCCAAAAAAGTTACTACACCAAAGAAGAAATAGAATAAAAGTGCTTGGATCACTAAGCGCATTCTTGATTTGATGGAAGAGAAGAGAAAACATTAGGTCAAGAATGATGAGGAGATGTACAAGTAACTTGATACAAAGGTCAAGAAGGAGTGTCTTAATGCTAAGGAAACATGAATCAACGAAAGTTGTGGCGAGATAGAGAAGCAGAGACAAACCAAACCCAAAGAAATGAACAAGAATATCAATGAGATGAGTGGAAAGAGAGCTGTACTTCAGCTGGTTGGAGCAAAGACAAAGAAAGGAGATCCCATCATTAAGAAGGAAAAAATCATCGAGAGGTAGACTGAGTGCATAACTGACCTATTTGCTGATCACAGAGTTGCTTTTTTGTCAAATATCAACCGGCAGTGCATAATATGAAACACAAGAACGTAATTGGTGCCGATTAGGTAATTGTTAAAATGATCAAGATCTTGGATGAGAGCAAGTCCATCTTCATTGCTCTACCAAAGAAACCAGGAGCAGTACAAAGCGAGTTACACAAAACAATAAGCTTAATGAGCCATGTTAAGATCTTATTGAAAGTGCAGATGAAGACAGTAAGAAATAAGATCAAACCAGAAATTTGAAAGTTGCAGTGTGGCTTGTTGAGGTCTGTGATTCCAGGAATGCAATATTCATGCTGAGAATGCTAACGTAGAGGGCTTTTGAAATGAAACGGGGCTTGTATATGTGTTTCATTGATTATACCATGGTGTTCGACTACATCAAGGATGAGGAGATGCTTACCATCTTAAGTGAAATCAACCTCGATAGCATGGACCTTTGGGTCATAAAAAACCTGCACTGGAATCAAACAGCAGCAATGAGAGTAGGCACTGACGTAGGCATGTTTGTTGAAATCAGAAAAGGAGTACTGCAAGGATGTGTTCTTTCCCTGGATCTTTATATTTATACAGCGAATGAATCCTGAGGAAACTAGAAGGGTAACCAGGAGCGGTGATAGGATTAACGTCGGTGAATCAACACGTGTTTAAAAGGTGTGGCGATTAGCGTTTGGTACCCATCAAGAAAGACGTAAACCACTCTACAGGGCAATGTTAGACCCTGTTCTTAGAGAAAGAGATGCCAAAGGGGGACTCTTTTGGAATCTCTTGATGTTATTACAGCAGATTTGGAGCCAAAATATGGCAACAGGCTAACAGCACATC
>JAAAKL020007502.1:0-16826 GCA_010016065.2 Carybdea cf. marsupialis auct. non (Linnaeus, 1758) | reverse complement strand
GAGAGACAATGTTAAAGTCCGACTGAGAGATCACGTGCCCAGTGGCCCGACTGTGCTCCAGGACAGCAGAGTAAGACGGGCTACTAAGACGGTTCCCAGTTAAAGCCGAGATCCCCAAGTGGTCACAGATTCGAGTATGTAAGTGGCGCCTAGAGATATAAGTTAGATTTCGAAACGGGCCACTTTTGATGACAGAAAGGTTATATCAAATAGTAATGTAAAGGAGATCTCTATCTTATAAATGATACCAGACGCCATAAAACCGAGATTTTAAATCTTTAATCTAGTTTCTTTAGCCTCGCAGTGAACAACTCTAGAGATACGAAGCCTCCAGGCTTTGAAGCTTAATCTTTAAGGGGTCCTAATGTTTCTTCAAAATGTCGACAATAAAGCGCTGTCCTCCCTATATCTATCGCAGAATTATGAGTAGCAAAGCATGGTCCATAGTAAAAAATTTCTTTCTACAGAGGGGAGACATCTAATTAAAACAGTTTGCTTTGCTTGTATCATTATGCGTATCAATTCTTATCTATGGATGCAAATAACAGCTCCTAACCCAAAGCATGCGAGACAAAATCATGATCTGATGAGACAGGGTGAGTAACAAAGAAATATACTAAAAGGTAAAAGACACACCGTTGATTTTCTGGGTCATATACTAAGGATGGACAATCAGGAACCAGGTTACCAGCATGCTCTGTTCAAGCCAACTCACGGGAAGACGAAACCTGGAGAACCAAGCTTTAGCTACCTGAAGTACATCAAACGTGCTATTGGTGACTCACACAATATAATGCCCATTCGCAAAATAGAGGAGACAGCACAGAACAGAAAGGCTTGCAGACAATTTGCTATCGCCTGTGCCTCAGCAGCCAAAAGATGATGATGATGCTCTGCTTCCTTGGCATGAGGATTGAGATTTGGGTAACAGAGCTCTACTGTTGATGGCAAAACTCTATTTTGGGTGGCAAAACTCTATTTCCACTGGAAAAGCTCCATTCTTGTCAATAAAGCGGTGGTAAAGATCGGCTTTCAGTTATAAGCATATAATAGGGGCCAAAACTCTACTTTGGATGGCAGTCTCTACATTGAGTGACAAGGTCTTATTTTCTGTGTTAAGGCTCTACTGTTGGTCGAAAAGGTATATCTTCGGTGTGAATCTATAGTATTGGTAACCAAGCTGTAAGTTTTGGTAGAACATTTTTACAGGAAATTAACGATTAATGACTTTAACGCGCATGAAATCAACGTGCAATGAAATTAACGCTTCTAAGATTTTAACACACATGATCTGAACGTGGACGTTTGAAATTTTCCCACCTCAAATTGTCCCATTTCAACTTGTTAATGGTAAAAACTCTGAAGGCACAAATTAGGTGCCATGTGTAATGTTAAATTAACATATATAATTTTAACGAACTATCAAATCAACGTATATGATCTTTAACGCGATTTTTCATAAATTTGTGTTAATATAATTGATCGTTCATATGATGAAGTATAACTCATCGTTTGATGGCAAAACTCAAATTTTTGAGAGCAAATCACTTTTTTGGTAGCAAAGACATATCTTGACGTTTTGAGGCAGCGAAGTTTAAGACAAGGCAAAAGTTTTAGTGTATTTTGGCATAAACAAGCGATTTTTGTGAAGCAAATTTGCCCGGTAAATTGATATCTTACATTTTACCACACCATCCATTTCCACAGTTTCCTGCAAATTTGGAGGAAAACGAACATTGTAAAAGTGGAAAGAAAGAGAACAAATTAAGAGGCTAGAATTTTTAGCCTATCCCCTATTTTACGGCCATCAAATTCTAATGGGAAATGTCTAATAACCTAAGAAACCGAAGAGAAATTGATCTAAAAATGACCTCCACTCAGGTACAGGTATTAAATAAATGACAGGAGTTTTTAAAAAACTGCTGAAGTTGAAAATTGACAAAAATGATGAATGTAAAAAGTAAAAATAAATTTCAAAAATGCAATATTTAAATGTGTGTTATATTTTTTGAGAAACAAAGTGAAAAGTGAATAAAGTAATTTCCTCACATTCGTCATTTTCAAAGTTTACTCACGGCAGCTTTGGGGGATAAGGCCCCGATAAGAAATGTAATTAAAAGAATGAGATAAGAATCTTCATAGATTATACAATAATATGAAAGATATTCCATTTTTTGACTTACCTTATCACCGTCAACTTTCATAATTGGAACAAAAACTCCACCGTTACACGTAGAGTTGTCGTCTAACACAAGACAGAAAAAGAGAGTATATACCGGTTTTAGGAAAAGCCGTAAAGTAGGCCTAAAATAAAGTGACTCTCCACTCTCCCCTCTCCCATAAATGCACGACTTCAACGGAGCTAGAGTCTTCATTATTACTACTTTTAAATAAATGGTTTCAAGAAGTGCACCAGAGCTATCCAGTGTGTTGAAGAGCAAACTCAAAGTAAAGTCCAGTCCCTTCAAGTTTGACGACATATTTTCCACACAAACTAAACAAAAGATGGCTCTAAAAGACACTTTCGTGGTGATGGTTTAGTTGAATTCTATATTTTACCAATGAACTTGGGACTCTTAAAATAGAACATATATATTTGATAGTGATAGGTACAGTCGTAGACACTCGCCGAATGATCCTTGATTGTTGATTGAAAACAAATCCGAGCCATGATTGCCAAGCTCACTACACGAGTGCCGTATTGTAGCATTTCATAACGGAGTTTCTTCAGCTTCAACGACCACCAATAATTGCATGCTTTGTATTTAGTACTTTTGTATCACTTTGTAAAGAAAACTCAAGCGTTTACTAACATTTTCGTAGTTAGAATGATCTAACCGTTTTCTTTCTAGTAATCATGTATAGTATTGGAGAGTTTTATGGCATTTGATTTCTTCTTTGCTTACTAATATAGACTCAGCTTTCTGGAATATTTCCACAGAACCCTACAAATAAACTTTACGTTCTTGTGTCTGATTGGAATTGAACAGAGGCGGGTAAGTCAAGTCAACTTTATAGTTCAGTCTAACATTGACAAATGCATCGATCGGAGACATTTGTGCTCTACAAGAATTTTTTTGGGCCCCTAATTGGAAACACGAACTAGGAAACTAAGGAAAGTGAAACGGAATCGAAGCCATTTCTGCTTAAGCAAAATTGTTACGTGTCAAAAGGTAAACAACACATCGATATTAATGTGCGTCCCACTCCTATAGAAATCCCCTAGAACCTGCGCGTATTTTGAAAGGAATAAACGTGGACAATTTGACATTTCTTGGCTCAAAAGTGAGGGGATAAAGCAGCCGTTGTTCGGCAGTTTATGACGAGTCCCCCCGCCCCGCCCCGGTCCCGCTCCCAGAATCTCCGTCCTGATGTTATCTACGAAACATGCTCCAATGAAAATAACTCCTTATCATTAAAATCTGTAATTTTAATTATCGCTGACTACTGATGCACAAGAAACGTAATTAAACTTACCGTGAATAAATTTAAATCCCAATCGAGTCATATCGCAGCCTGCGTGCAGCACTATCCTAGTGCCCTCCCCAGGAATGCTGCTGCCTTTAAATGGGTGAATACATTTTCCACTGCTTACATGGACGATTGAATTAGAACAAGTCCTTTCAAATCTGCATGCCTGCTCTGAGCAACTGTCAGCTAGGAGTATTTCTGCTGAGTTGCCAAAGGATAATGGCTTTAGATATCTACCGGTTGCAATATGTAACAGACGTCCTTTATCGTACATAAATTTGTCATTGCATGTCGACTTGAGAACGAAATGTTTACTTGTAGGGTTATAATGGATGCATCTACCTCCGTTGTGTTTAATACTGAACCCAACATTATCTTCAATTCAAAATATGAAATACATAAATTCAATGAGTTATTGTTGAAAAATGAAAGCCAGAACCACAATGATAAAATGCTAGTGGAACGGTACAATACAACAAGTACGGATGAATACCAAAGGAAGTATAGAAAAGGACATACAATAATACATTTGGTTCTTTTCAACGGGCCCATGAAGCTAAACGTTCTCGCCAGACACTATTCACAACAAAAGGCTGGTGTAAAGGTAGAAAATGTTGGAAGGCTGTCTAGAAAAAGTGTTCAGCAATATGAACTTGTTATTTAGAAAACGTTTCCAAATTGCATTTGTTTGTCCATCATGTGACCACTACATAGGCAAACCAGCAAGACCTTTAAATCAACTTCTCCTCCTCTTTGTCAACAACCTGATCCATACAAGGGAACTTCTATTTAAACATTTGTATGTATTTGATTCAACTGCATCATCAGCGATTGATGGGTAATCAACGCTTAAAAGATCTACAGCTTTGACGTTATCCTATGTTACTACCCTAACTTAAAAATTAATCAATAAATACGACTACAAGCGACAATTGTCAAACGCAGCAGATTCACAAAATACTAATACTACTAATAACACTGGCAGTTTTAATAATAATAAACTAGTAATTAAATTTTCAGAGAGCACTTTGTATAAAAGGAACAATTGGATGTAGAATACATATTGCAATCAAATTATAAGTTAGCTGAAAGTTATCATTATAGATATGCATATCATAAAGGATATTGTTTTAAAATTACAAGCATCGTGCAGAGTACAGATTGAAGAAGTGGAGGTTAGTCAAGAGTCGGTCTAGTCAGATGCCAGGCGTAATCTATCACGTGTCACCTGTCACATGTCATCTGTCAGGTCATCTGCCGATTGCATCTGTCACCTGTGGCTAAAATACATGGTTTTCAATGTAAAAAATTACCAACCAAGAAGTTAAAGCTTTTGTCATCTGTAATTAACATTATTATAAACGATACATTAAATATCAACAACAGAGCATTTATTTCCTTCACATGAATAATATGCCAAAATTTGCAGTGACGAATCTTTTAATGGAAATAACAAGGTTTTGAATAAGTCGAATTTGGATGGTTCGGACCTGATAGTCCGCAAGAGAGAGAGATTGCTCAATGACATCTATTCCTACAAGGATGAGTAGTATATAGACTAAGAATGAATATTATAAATAAATGATTACGTTCGGAGCAAGTCATACACCCACCCCTCCCCTCCCCTTCATTCTAATTTCCGTCATCAGTAAAGCAATTTTCTACTTTTTATAGTGCAATCTCTTAGGAAACATTGAAGACAATAAAAGGATGATGCTTGAAAGGCGTTCTTTGTAGATGATCAACTGTGAAATGTTTATAAAAAAGATATCGCTTTATAAATTGCAATTGCCTGGAGTAGCTATCAACCTCGTTTACATGTCCACTCGACTAAAATACAATCACTGTGGTGTAATAGAAAATAATGATTTCGACGTCTTACCCCTTGGTGTCACATAGAGTGGATCTGATGGCAGAAAGGTATGTGATGTGTTTGAAGTACCTTTGTACAAAACAACAATATACCATACGCCCACTTGCAAACCATTCAGGGTGGTTTTCCCGTTTGAAGCTTGCACATTATGTAGCTTTGTTTTACCAGGACTTGTCACGTTTAGTACATAATGGCTGTATTTGGAGTCTGGTGTCCATCGTATCTCCACAATGGTACCATTTTGGGACAGTTGACCGTTGATGTAAGATGGACCTTCAACTAAAGAAACAAATGTAATGCAATAAGTTAAAATGTTAAAAATGGATACTTTGAGTACAAGAGAGAAAGCAAGGGAGGCGAGAGTTCCTCAGTTTATTTAGTATTGATTCACGACAGCGGTTCACAACTTTGTTTGTCCCAAGGGCCCACTTTCCTGAAATATAAAAATCAATGCGGGCACCTAAGCAGAGGTATACTACTCAATATGTACATAACTTCACCTACAAAACTAAAAGGAGAGAGGCAGTTGTGCCCCCGAAATTGGCTTTATCGTTCCATTTCATACCTCTAATCTGCTTAAGCCACGTATGGTATTTCGCGGAAAACGACGTAATTACGCTAGTTCCACATACATCAGTATTAAAGGCTCAGTTTTCATTAGAGGACTGTATCTTCATTCCTATATGCACTACAAATCAACGCATTACTATTAATAAACATGCAATCCATCGACGATCTGACAACAATTCAACGACGAAGTACACTGACTTTAACACAACTTTCAATCACGACTACCCGACAGTACTCGATCCGTTGCTATCCGACTGTACTACTACTAACTCTCTCTCTCTCTCTCTCTCTCTCTCTCTCTCTCTCTCTCTCCCTCTAATAATTTACGTCCTTATAAATACAACCTTGAATACGTGTCCAGAGTATCAAATGTTACCTACATCTACGTCAATTACGTATTTTCTCATACACCACCTAAATATGATTTCCTATTATATACGGGTTTTTTTCTTTAGAATTTTCCAGGTGGCTCCTGCAAGACAACTGAGACAGATAAATAGAAGGACAGATAGATAGATAGATTGACCTTGAATATTTACCTATTCTCCTTAATCATCGGCAGTTTCACATTCTTATGTACATTAATAACAAAATCTTTACGATATTACGATACATTTATGATAATAAAGCTGGCAATGATCACGGCGACCATAACTAATCCAGTTATTCTCATGTGCCTGGAAAAGAAGCTTCCCTGATAAGGTTTACTGTTACGTGTCTCTTTATGGAATTTTGGTGACCTAAACTGCCCTAATGTACTAGGGAGACAGCCTCATGAGTGAAATGGATCTAACATCATTCTTAAACTAGTCCCAGAATTTTTCCCAACACCCAACGTCGACATACTAATGTTGGCTTTATCTTCTTAAGAAAAGCAATGGGTTTAATTGCTTGGTTCCTTGCTTTGTGTCCTCAAAGACAGACTTTGAATAGCTTTCATTGGCATACATAATTTGAGCAATGGTCTACTCTATAGATAGCTGCATCTTAAGTTTGACCTGCGCTGTTTCATTACTGCTCTCCAACTATGGGTAATTGTGTTTTCGAAAGCTAATGAAAGGTATACCATTGATACTCGATTAAGCACGTTATCGCGAATGTTTTGTTACTCGACTGCTTAATCTCGATACGAATCCCTCTCGTCGCACCGCAAAATCGAGACACCATTTGTGCCAAATCATTGAGGACAAGACCCCGTTCCTCAGAAAATTCTTTCTTTTGCAACACAACGGTACGTTAGAAACTTTATGTCAAAAATGTACTCCTTGTATTGATTTTTCGTTCATTGTTGAATATCACATCAATGTCTTTGCCGACGCCAACATCAAGTTCTGTGCTAGCAGCACAAAGCTAATCGTCATTTTGTTGCTATTGGATACCATGATGTAATGCCCATAACATCCCGGAATATTTTTCTTTTTCCTTTTAGTTTTATTACACTAGGAAATCTTTTCCTTTAAAGAGCATCAAGTTTTTATTACCCCACCCTCTCGATGAAGAACCTCTAGTTCGATGCTTTTCAATTTTGATTGCAAAAATGGCGATTTATGGAGCATTTAATCAAAAGATTTGATCAAGTGGCATATTATAACGGAGTCAGATAAGTATATGTACTGATATTGGGTATCATCTGTTACTGGTTCTCTCCTCATACCACGAAATATATCTGGAAGACCCAGTCTAAAAAGAAGTTAGAAAATCAGATCCATTCTTTCCAAGTAACTTCAATCAAATGAAAACTAAGTAGCAAATAATAGGAGAATAAGGCTCAAATGCATTATGCGTTCTCAAACATAATGGTCCTTTCTAATTATTATATGAAATTGCTTGAGCTATATTGAAATGCTGTCCTCCGACAACTCTATGTTTCTGTGGTGACTATGAAAAGGGTAACACGAAAACCAACGTACATAAAAGTGCAATGGAGCTCGTAGAACTACAACTTTATCATAACCAAAGTGAAATATGATGTGTCAAGTTTCTTGTCTATAGTTGAGTTTGCAGGTGATGGGATGCCATATATCCCTGTACTTTCTCGTGACAGTTTGTACTTTCTCCTCTTATAACCGTTCGTCAACAGATGTTTTCTAGCCCTCTCTTTCCTTGTCTACCTCGCGCTCTTCTTCCAGTTCCCTTTGAATTGAGACACTGTGTCAGCATATGTTTGATATATGCTAGTTTGCACTTCCAAACAATTCTGTCCTTCTTTCTCTTTCCTTACTAAGTCATGTTAAGCTATTGTCCATAGCAGCAAGAATCGACAGATTCTAAACGTTTCCTAATTTCTGCATTCATTTTCTATGAACCTAATCTATGCAACAAAATTGAATACACTGCATAGAAATCATAATATATATGTTCCATGAAAAACAGATTTTGCATCGATAATGGTCATAACATTTAGAGGATAATAAAACATTGAGAAGAGTAATTTACCGAGGAACAAAAGTGGTTTGTGCTGGTTGCCTGAGCGGAAAATACAATGTCAGTAAATTCCCTAGTGGTAAATTACTTGACAGTTATTGTTATCATTACAAATGTGGTAAATGTCCAGAGCAGTGAAAATGCAGAGTGGTTAATCCCCTGAGTGGTAAACATTTTAATGGCCAGATGTCCTAAGTGGTTCAGCCTATGCGTGGCAAACAAGGAATATGGTTATGTTCAAATAGGTTGTGATCAGTAGTAAAGTGCGAAGTCGATAATTATCAAAGTAGCTTTTTCTCTAGTTTAGGCCTGAATAGGTAATTTCCCAACTCTGCAAGGTATTTGACCCACTTTTTAAAGTGATTATCGAAGACATTTAACTCGAAAACTATGTATTAGAGTATTACAACAAACAAACAGAACTTTCAAGATTTTGTGTCTTTATAAGGACTAAGGCTAATTTTCTCACAACTACGTAACTTTACGACACAACGCTAAGCATCGACATGAAATATGGTACGAAAATCTTCTTGTGTACAATCCTTTGGTTCAAGTTTATGTTCTGAAAATGCAGAAAGCAGAGAAGGAGACAAAATGACCAAGTAGGCTCATTAATGAGCCAAGATAACATGGACCGATACTTACCAACAACGCCATTGCAATATGGAAACAGTATGAACACAGTATGGAAACAAGAGAGGATCGCCTTCATGTTGAACTTTGAAGGAACATTCCTTCGGCAATTTTTCATCTTTCCCACTTTGATATGAGTATCTTAAAGATTGATAATTTACAGCTGGTGGTAGATTTTAAACAGTGGAATATTCTATTGTTACAGTTGCTGTTTATTTCCAAAAATGAACAAACATATAAAACATGTATAACGATGGTCGGGAACAATTAAGTGATCGTTGGCTAATTTTCAATTCTTTATTGTCTGAAACAGTTCCCTGTTGTGGGCTTTAAAATTAATAAGTATCTATTTTGTATTCAATGGAAATTCCGACCACAATAAAATATTAATCGTTATGACAAAGGACTGCTATTCATTTCCCAGTGTCCATAATACAAATGCATGTGTGCAAATGCATGAGTCGCAAAGCAAACGAATTTTTCTCGAAAATCTAAATGCTATGGGTGATTTTTTAAAGATTTGTTGGAAATAATAATAAACAATTATGGTAATGATGATAATAATGATCAAGAAGGGTACCGAAAATCACATTAGCAAGATCCCTAGCGACCCATCTCTAAACGAAATCCAAAAAATCGTATTTACAGGTACATCATATGTCTTGCGAAGAGCATTATCAATGTAAAATAATCATGCAATAGTTCCTATATAGAATGGAACACATATATCCTTACCTTAACTTTTTTCCCCTCGCCTTAGGATGCGGGCAACGGCCTGGCTGCGAATTGTACAAGCAAAAATCGGAAGAGGAATTTCATCATCATAATTATCATAATGATAATAATAACAATAATTTTACGGGGGAAATGTACTAGCAGTAATCAATTTAAAAGCGGTTTTAATTGTCGGATATAGGGCGGGGTAATCAAGTGGATATAGAATGAACTGGAGGAATTGGACAGAAAAGCAAGAAACTGATAACCAAGCAAGGACCATGTTGATAGGCTATATTTAAACTCTTGTATCGGTGGGAGAGGCTTGATTGGAGTTGAAGACTATGTGCACGCTGAAGTAACTAGTTGTGACAAGTACCTTAATACAGCAGAGGAAAATGCTGAAAGAAGAAAGGCTGAGAAGGATCCTTGAATACAAAAATTATGGGAGAAACAAAGAGGAGAAATACAGAAGAGACATCCAGAGGAATATCTGGACAGTTTCCAAAAGCTACAGAGAAAATAAAAGTCAGTAAAACACGGGATTGGTTGAAAAAGGGCTATCTGAAGAAAGAAACAGAGAGTGCTATTATAGCAGCTCGAAATCAGGCCCTGTGTACAAACTATTTGAGGAAAACGCTTTGTGGAGAGAACGTTGATTCAACTTGTAGAGAGTATGGCTCTGCAGATGAAACAGTGTCACATATTGTGTCAGAATACCCTAACTTAATTAACACAAATAGAACATAAACAAGTGAGACATGATAATATTGCAAAAGTGATCCACCGTAAACAACGTGAGAAATGCGGATTTGAGACGTCTGACCAGTGGTAAAACACACGCCCGAGAAGGTGTTGGAATCCGAGGACTGCAAGATTTGATGGGATCTCCCCTAAAGACCGACAAAAGTGGAGCACAACAGACCTTATATCACCGTTATGAAGAAAAATACGAAGGAATTCCTTCTCATCGACCCAGCATGCCTATTTGAGAACAAAGAAGAAAAGTGTAACAATTACTGCGGCCTGAAATATAAAATCGCAGGAATGTGGGGAATGAAGGATGCAAAAATGATTACAGTAGCCATAGGGGCGTTAGAGACAGTGACAAGACAATCCGAGATATGGATACAGAAGCTGTTCTTGGAAATTACAGCCGAAATGCTACAAAAACCACGTTTACTTGGAACAGCAAGAATAATTCGAAAAGATTGGACTTACAATACTGAAGAAGCTACAATACCGCTGGCTTGGATCCTCTATTGTAGCTTATCCACCTAGATATAAGACCAGTCTTGAGAGCATCAGAAATCCGTTCCTACCGACGAAGAGTACTATTGCATAGAGTTCCAAGGATTAGGAAGCCATTTACCCAATTCCTAACTGCCTAACAACAGCATAATAGAAGAAATGGGGGTAAAAATATGCCGCTCTTTGAATATTCTAAAATCCTTTTCTCACAAAAACACGTTGTGATTTTCAATACACTTGGGACAAATTATTGCACCAGATGGCAGTCCTTCCTTGGTCAAGTCACATGATGAAAAGAGGCCGGTCTGTAAATTGGGTTAGGCTGGATATCGATGTCCGCAGATGGATGATTCGAGGCCAATGATTGGGTGTTGGATAATCGGTCAAGCACTGTGTACTGAATGGTACTAGCATATCGCATCAGGTCTATAGCCCACATAAGCAAAGATCATCTTTGTTCTCCATATTTCTTAACATAACTTATTAATACAACTCTACAAGTCTGTAACTCATGTGGGCCTACAGCCTTGAACTCTGAAACTCTAAAACCCTGCAACTCTGAACCTCAGGTCAAAAGTGATTATCTTAAGAATAGTCATAAGCGTCACTTCCGATATTCAACTCCTTCCAGAACATATTGTATACTAATAGATGAAAGGAAGTTAAGTGTGTGTGGCAGTTAACATCCTTTCGAGTACTTCCAACTAGTATGTGGTTCCAATCGCATACACATCTACTTTCACCACTTCCAAAAATCTTTGCCACTTAAATTAGAATTCGATATGTTCGTCAGTATCTTTCCAGGCTTTGAAATTGCGACTCACATCTCGCAGAATGCGTTTTTAAATACACACATATCATAACTCACAGACTTTCTTGGCCGATAAATCACCTTGCAAACTATGATTTAGGGTTCTTAAATAGATACTAGATACATAGAAAATGTGTCACTGTCGGAATTTTAACTGATGATTGCATTTGTTCAACAAACTGAGCTACAACGTTAGTCAAAAAGCATTAAGAAGAAGCAGTGTCTCCAGCACTGCCCTTGTCATAATTTTGAAAACATCGATTTCGGAGAGCAACATATTAGAGGCCTCTGATACCACGGGGAAAGGGGCAGATACCAAGTAACTGCATAAATGAAAGCGCCTAAATGAAAGATTTCTTTCCGTTTTGATCACATTTCCGTCAAATTTTGTCAACACTTCTGGATGAGATTGTAGGTAGCCTCACTGATAATATACTTCTCGAGCCGTCACAAATAGCTCCCATTTTTCCATTGGCAGAATCGTCATTTCACTTTGGAGACCATACTCGCTGCACCATGCTACTTGACAATGGAAGGACTGCACTAGCCCATCAATCTTTCCAAGGCCATTGAGAGTTTTACACTTTCATTGAGACAAGTTAAAAATATTAGCTTTTGCAAACAATAAGTCGTATAGAATTGGCAGATAGGACTACAGTATTCAAAAATTAACTTCTTGAGGAGGTCTCTAATGGAGATGGACTAACTAAAATCTAAAAGCTTTCAAATGGAATAATTTCGCCAATGCAACATAAGAAAAGAAATAGAGGCAAAATTGTCCAAAGGTAATCAAGGTCTCAGGTCGATGTCACCCCCATTCAGTAAGAAGTCAGCGTCTAACTGGTCTTCGATGTCCGAATCAGTCGGCTCTTCAGCGTTACATGGAAAGTGGGATGGTTTCTGTCATTTTGGCATCAAGCTGCAAGAGCGTATCCTTACATTAAAACCGAATGCACCTTTGTAGTAAATACAAGAAATTATTCTTTCGTTCTATTCGCCTATTGAAGGGCAATCCAGATAAAAGTGACAACGTGGGCGCTAAATCGTGCCTTCAAGTGATATATTTTTGTATATTTTTAGCCTGAAAGATAGGATAGCAGTTTCTCAATTTCTGACATAATCTTGGCATTAAGGGTGACAAAAACAAATAAAACAGATTTAATTTCTCTCGCTTTTCTCGCCTGAAAAGCGTTCCAATCATTCGTTATAAACAGAATTACCATGTACTGTCTAAATACATATTACAAAAGTACATCTTGGCCATATAACAGTAGATGTCAGGTCAATACAAGCAATTGCTTACTTTCAAAGCTACAATGAAGTCCTTGCTTGCTCACAAAATGACAAAGTAAACGGTTTCTCGCAATTGCAGGAGGTCAAGCCGCAGTCATACGACGCAACGTTCCTTCCCGCCAGACAACAGCGTGTTTCCGCCACATAAAAATCATACTAATGTAGATAAACAGAGCAGGTTTAGTCTCCACTACTTACTAAGGCGATTCGACTGCCCTGGCATCTTGTCGTCAAGAAGTTGTACAGAGCGCGACTCACGACTCAGACACAAGGTTCTAAACTTCACTAGCTGACTTGGAGGTGGTCACCGCGCGGCTACATAGCCAAAAAAAGCGATCGTGATGCTAATATTGGCCGCGATTATCTCAATAGATCATAAATCGCACGCTATCAGCCAGCAACGTTGAGCATGCTACACACTAATAGTTGTTAAGTCTTTCTGTCGCCGGTAAGGCTTCCTACTAAAAGCTAGAAGTCACACACGCTAGCGATAACGAAGATACCAGTAGCAGCAAGTGCATTTGGGTCGAAAAAAGTCCCCTCGTGTGACTGCGTCTTGGGACCACTACTATTACAACAAAATATATTGGAGAGTGAACAAATATTAATACGAGTACATACTACAGTACTGTACCCACAAAATCACCGGAATATAGTCGCTGGAACCTTCAATGCTAAAATTATAGTTACACATGTACTGGTTTCCCTTGTAATCACCATATGCCAATCGACTGCTACCACATGAACTTTCTCATCAGCCTCTATAAACGTAAGTCAGGCAAAAACTTTGTTCTCTAAGGAAGACTGGCTTGACCGGTCGAAATGTAAGTCACCAACAAGGCTCTATACAATTTAGTGCTACTTTTCCGTTTAGCCTGATTTCTTGTCTAATGAATAGAATACTGATATATTGCTGATAGTCCCTTAGCGGAAGCAGCAGTGAGAAATGAAATAGATTAAGTTGCTTCGTTGTCAAATTTTCATCGACGTCCAAAATTTGAGTGCTACATAATCTTTATGTTTTTTCATGATTTTATGGCTACTCATAAGAAAGGGAAATTAAATATTGACATTGCTCTCCATGTCTGGGCGAGAGGGCTTCCTAAAACAAAGCACGCATCGGCCGTCCGATTACATTACGACATTGTCTATAATTATGTAACCGATCAATGTCTCGAATATCGAATGCCTAGGATCTCAAGGGGAAGAAGAACTACATCCATCTGTGCCTGCTAACGCATAGGATAATATCAGACATCATGCTTAAAGTCAGGGCAATTTTGGAAAGCATGCTGGTACCATTTTCTGAGAAAACTTTTTATATAAAGAAGAACATCGGCTCCTCACATCTGCTACATGACTTGCAATTAACCTTAGCTGACGCACACCATTGCATATAAAAAAACATCGAATAATCCCAGATCGGAAGACATCACATACATGTGTCATCCTGTCGACTACATATGATAGCGTCACCCTTACCATACTCCCTTACCGTTCTCTCTACTAAGCCTTCACTTGCGTAAAATACGAGGGTTTAAACACATCTTAAGACTTGCCACTTTATTCCTCTTATGGTACAAAAACTAACTCATTTGCATTGTATAAACAAGGCAAAATGCGTACAAAGGCATCGTATCAGGGCAGTGTTTGCTTGTCCAAAAAGAGGACTGGAACGGCACAGTCCGTAGATATTCATAAATTTCAGATCTATTTGTAAACATAGAAGAGGCAAATCATCACTCTCTCGTCAGTTGGGTTCATGCAAAGAGCGATTAGCAGGTGAATACAAGCCCTTGGGGAACAACGAAAAACGTCACTACGATAATTGACTGCCCCTACGCTAAAACAACTTCATGGTAAACACAAAGTCCTTTAGTCAGCACCATGGTAGATAATATGTCTTTAGGTAAACCACCTTTACATCCATCTAACGAAATGCTGAGCCTTTGAGAATCCTGCTGAGGCAATGCTAAGTAGAAGTCGATTAAAGTGTTCCACAACGCTTTGAGTGAAGATTAAATGTTGTTTGAAAGTGATTTCCGTATATCTGTTTTTCTCTTATCTCCTCTCAATCTTGTTCAAATAGCAACTGTATCTCAACTGGGTTTTTTCCTACACATAGCATCTTCCTTTTTGGGAAGACGTATCCTTTACCCCATATAGGACGTATAACATGACACAACGAAACCATCCAAGTGTCTTCGACGGTCTTCCTCGTTAACAAAAATAAGAACTACGTACAATATATAGGCATGAACCTGCGATTGTAATGCCATGTGCATTAAAACACTACGCCATTACCTCCATAAATATCAATATTGGCAACTGGCTTCGATAAGATTCAAATCGAGCAGCAATCAGTCGGTCTAGCGACCAGTTGCAACATTACACTACGGGAGGCATTTAAGTCAGGTAAGATTCGATCCTATAAACAACCAGCTGCTCCACCTTTTATGAGAGAATCAAACTCGAGAATAAACGAATGCCATCAATATAAGAAACTACGCTTACATACAGTGGGTTCGAATTTGGCAGCGACAACATAAGTGTTGCCTGTCCACAAAACTCTCCCCTCTATCCATATACAGCACTGATCTCTAACAAACAATGGATCGAGCATCTTCCGTCTCAAAGCCAGAACAGTCGTTGAACGCCATTTTCGTCCCTATCACACAAAGCTTATAAACAACATTACGCAACACTGTGAACTTTCCCGTGCACTGTTTAACTTTTGGGTGCTAGTACTCGTGAACACGCTTCTTCCTTGTTGGAAAAAATAGGAAGCTCGATCCAGTCTTTTTTAGAGATCAATGACGTACAACACCGCGAAGAAGAAACACAATTCAAAGAGAAAACCATTACGCATTCCAAGGAGACGAATAGTCTATACAAGCGCCTATACCAAAACGTGTCTAGCCTTGGATCATTTATGCAAGATCTAGTTTACGTTCCCCGAAGCAGCGATGCATCAAAATGTCACATTAATTCGTTCACAGTTAGTTACCAATAGTCAAACGGAACGAACACTCGTGCATGCTTTCACAAGTTTATAACTAAATATGACCAGAGACTTAAAACGCAAGACACGACACAAATAAACCGAATGGCCGATCCTCTATATTGGCGTGCGGAAAGGCTTAACCCCCTCTATCATTTTGGAACGGAAATGATCACAAAACAGATGATAGGTTCTGGTATATAAGTACAAGAAGCACCAAAATACGTCAGATTTCATATCACCACTTTCTCCTACTTACAAATTAGTACCTGATCAAGATGAGATTGAAGTAGATACCAGGAATTGGAGTGTTAAGCCACAACATGGATAAAAGCTAATTTAGCAACAAGAGAGAAGGGCCAAATTTTAAACCGTGATGCTCTTGTCTATCGTCTGATTCTTGGCTCGTATGCGCGCGACAAGAACTGCCAAAGCACAATGTAATTACCGGAATACACTGTTGAAGAGCAATTGGGGGTAGGGGGGATGCTACTGTGGACATTTTCATATTCCCTCAGTTTCATCCTTAGTTTTTAAAACCGCCTTCCTACAGACGTACTATACTTTAAGGGCGATCGGACCACTTCCACCTAAAAAGCTTTATCGTACGTAAACACATACCTTGGAATATACCCAAATATTGATAATTAGAGTCAGAAGAATTAGTCTATGTTTTGGCCGGAGTACCTTAGCTTTCTACGTAATTCTGCAGCTAGGTTGGTTGGAGACGTAAGCGGAACCATCAATGTATGATGCGGAAAGAAAAAATGTCACCAAGTACTAAT
>JAAAKL020007501.1:0-16826 GCA_010016065.2 Carybdea cf. marsupialis auct. non (Linnaeus, 1758) | reverse complement strand
CACGGAACCAGACTGATGAGGGTGCAACGAAACGCGTGTCTCTGGAACACATATGATTCCGCTATTTAAGGTTATCTGCATATTATATTTTCAGAGAATGCTAAATTTCCGTTTGCCAATGGCCTCTGATTGAAGAGTCCAAATGGTGGAAAATCTAAACGGTGTGGTTGCTCTCCTGCTCTCATGACCAGGTGGCCAGCGATTGTCTTAGGCGGTGGAGTACCTGAAATGCTAGTCTATAGTCTCGAGCACGCCGACATTGTGGGAATCGTTCAAATATCAAGAGAAGGATTTGGTCGGCTGACCTTTTAGCTCTTTCTGATGAGTATTGTGAAAAACGAAGTGATGCAGCTGTCAGAAAGATGCGAAAGTTAGAGCGTGAGCAAATATCTGTATTTGCCACAATGCACCCAGCGTGCATAGTGCCTTTAAAAGGGGGAAGGGCGTCTTATGGAGAGCTAAGCTTTGGAGATTTTAGGGTTGGGATAAAATTAAAACAGCATTTCTCATTAAGACTCATTTATGCCATTATCCACGCCATTATCCACTTATCTCGCAGGATGGAAGGTACACGATAAACACAAGTATAGATGAGTTTAAAAGGGACATAAATGCATTCATAATCCAACTATAGCCGTTTTGTGGAGCAATATACATGGAGACATAACCTGGTCCTCTCTGCTGCAATTAAACAGTTGAAGCCAAACTCCGCGAGAAAAAATTAAAGATGCGTATTTTCAATGCTAAAACTGTAATGAATGCAAAGCTTTCCGTATTGGTGGGGGATCGGCTGTAGGATGACCGAAGAAGACACATTGTAAAGCAAAAGCAAATGATCTAGATAAAAGCAAAGTGAGTAGCTTCCAAGTCAGCCATAAGACGCTGTCCAACCCATGCAAGCATGAAAAGTCGCCGTTTAACAGAGGCCAGATGTGATTTCGAGGGACGGAAAAAAGAGGAAATCTTATCGGAACTGACTTTTTCCTGGGAAGGGTTATCTTTGAATTAAAGCGGAGCAGGAGGAATGGCAATACAGAGAGTTTGTGAAAGCATGCAAAGTACAAGGTTAGATAGCTGATGTGAAAATATAACCCTTGTAGTTTTTCTGCATAGATACTGCTTTACATCTGGAAAATGCAAGAAATTGATCAACGAGCAGCAACAAGTAGTTGCAAAGGCATTGTTTTAGGCGTGGTTGAGGAAACATGATCCATTCTCGGAGGAAGAAACTCACTTCCAACAACCTCTAAACTCGCAGGAGCCACTCTGCTTTTTTACGGCAGTCAAAGACTGTGAATAGAAATTAGATCCGGACGTGGAGCAGGGATCTGTGTTGTACTTACCATCAGTGTACATCTTTCTGTCTTTCTTGAACGGCAATAACTAAAAAGACAAAGACCATCGTAATAATTGGGAAGGGGGCTGGCCTCCCTGCACTTTTGATGGCTACAATCCTGCATAAACAACAAGAACGGTTAAGATGAAAAATATGCTTTCTAATAAACTCGGCATGGCTTCACTTAGCGAAACGTTGTGTTTAGTATCACATTTGTTATCTATTTTCCGAATATATAGTGCTATACAAAATTTAAGGGTAAAAACTCAACCTTTCATTTGGAATAGGAGTCAATTTCGAGAAACAAAGCTGCTTGCCTCAGTTCGAAATGACGAAAGCGATGGATTTGGAACCAAGTCCTTTAAGTCTCAATCGTCACAGAGCGAAAATTTTCCTACAAACAACCGAAACAACAATACACGAAATACGACACTGAGAGTCGTATCAATCTGAGGTGGTGTTTAGTCGCGTCTTTGTTAACTATAAAGCGACAAAGCAGTCCGGTGTAGCACTTGTCCTAAAAAACGCTTGTAGTTCTGGTAAAATATTTACAGCATCAGCTAACCAATTCATAAGCCTTAATTTGAATGCAGTTTCTTTACTGTAAATATTATACTATTTTGAACTTTGTTCATTCTCTAACATTAAAGAGAAATAACTTTACAATATAAACATGATATCTTCACTGCGTCACTCATTACTATGGGGAAAGGAGGATTTCATAGTAGCGGATATTGAGTATTCTTTAAAAATTTAAACAATAGCAACAACAATACGATAATGGTTGAGAAATAGAAATAGCGGCGTGTTTAATGATGATAATAATGATGATGATTATAATAATGATAACGATGCATTGGAAACAGATTGACTCTTTATTCCCTATATTGATATAAGTTCATGCATCTGAGCAAATGAAAATACGAATGCAGCCATACCAATACAGACATCAGGCCAAAAACAAGTTTGGTTCATTAGCAGTAAATCGAAAGTTTTTGTTATTCTTTTCTAGCTACTGACGTAAAAATTGCCACTGTTAAGCTTAAATATACCCTTCTTATGATGACCTGCATAAAGTATGCTCAGTTATTATATAAGATCCATTCGTCAGATGGATCCTGTAGCGTTTCCAGAACATTTTTGAGGGGAGAGGGGCATGCCGCCTGAATAATGACGTCATTTGTGCGTATAGCTTTCAAACCAAATTCATTCCATATTTGATTTGAAACTCTAAACCTCATATAAATACACAAGGGCGAGCTACTGAAAGCAAAAAGTTTCGTTTAAGAGTTCATTGTTACTTGGAAAATTTCTGGCTCGAGCGCGAGGGTGGAGGCATGGCCTGATGGCTGAATGATTTCTTTTGTTGGCTGTAGACATCTTTTATCATGTTGAATTTGGTTACTTCACTTTAGAAATGGTGGCTTGTACTCTGATTGTACAAGCCAAATTAATGATGTTATCATTCGTTTCTCTGTTTGTCCGACAAGGAATTTGTGCAAATCACCCAATTTAAAGAGAACCGTCGGCTAGTGTTCACGCGCAAAGGAGAACAGATTTTAAGAGCTTTTCCTGTTTAGCACACGTTATCCCTTTGTGACGTTAGTTTGATTTGCTCTTCGAAACTTATGACCTCCTAAGGTCTGGCAGATTATGCAGCTTTGAGGAAACACAAGGAGAGGATATGCTCTTGAGACGGACAGACCTATATAAGCTTAGCTACTAATGGGTTTGGACAGAAAATGCTGAATCATATTCGTCGCTTGTCCAAGTTGCAGTCGATAAATGAGCTTAAAGATCGCAAGGCCGTCAGCAAAAGACATTTTAATTCCATGTAATCGGTAAGAGCTAACTTATTGGATAGATGGTCTTCAAATACGAAAACATGTCCAACAAATCACAGTATCAACATATCCTCAATTGAAATTATGATAAGTTTTGGAATTGGAAAGGTTCTAGAAAAAGGTCACCAAGGGGGACTCTAATTGATACGGAAGTGCATGTAAGATATGTTCTGCCCTAACAACTGAGCTACGATGCTGAACATAAAAACACAGTGACTTTAGTCAATACATTGGCCACTAAAAGGGATTGATACTTGTTGAATAATATTTCGCGAAATTTAGTCATCCCGAAAGATCTTTAAAAGTAGATTCGCGAAATGAACGTCTTTGCAAAATACGCAAAATGCGTTCTTTAGGAAAAATCATAAGATTCAACATGTTTTGTCTAGTTACCGGAGGAAAATGTTGGAAGCCACCTGATGCAACGCAAAATTTTGCTATCTTTTACTTTTGTCTACTGCCCTATTTTATCAACTGGAAATAGAGAAATATCTATCTATAAAAATTTTGAGGTTTACAGATTCATGTATTTTGACTCACAGCCGTACAAGCCTGATGTTAACGAAATACTAGACGGTTTGGGCCAGACAAGGACTTGGTGTAACATCCGGAAATGTATCCCCAATAAATATTGAAAAATGATTTAATTGTTTCATCATTTTAATAAATTAACTGCAGTAACGCAAACTAAGGGATATCTTGATTTAGAACTTGGCTTTGGATATTCATGGTAAGACCAGCAGTTCTAGAAGTTATTGCCCTAATTTTGCATTCCGCATCAATCCATTTGATTTCTAAATCGCTCACTACAGATGCACTCCTATGAAGTCGCAAAAGCTATGTGATACAAATAATTGGAACAATAGAAGATGATACTTCACTGATAAGACGAGAAGTTATGTTACTACATTTACTAGATATCATGCTATTTAAAAGTAATTTCTGTTTGATAATAGAGCCTAGTTCTAACCTTATATTCAATAAATTAACGATTATTCTCAGTAACTTAAACAGCAAAGCCCTTCCATTATTTTTTTTATTAATCGAATAGTCCTTCGTAATCGAACAAGACGGTTTTACAAACTCTTATCTTTTGACTAAGAAGTAGCAGCCAACTGAAATTAATGCTGTTACCACAGGGGGCTATAGTCCCCTAAGTTAATTTTCAAGGTGATTGAAAAGTTTCAACAGAGTTTATGCCCCATGAGTCACTGAAGGACATCAAAATATTCTTTCTTTAATCTATTGAAACGTCTACTATAACATTTCTGTCTTTAAATCGATTCTATATGTTTGAGAAGTTCTGTTTTCGTTAACATTTAAACGCAGACTCCTCTCTCCTAAATCTCCTAAATCTAATTTTTAAAATACATTTGATTAGATTGAAATAGTTCAAATTGTGAATCAATGATAGTTACTTATCTTGTCTTCATACATATCTGTATGATTTATCTATGACTTAGTGCACGAGTCTCGTAATGATTCTTAACGTCGAGTGAACATATTTGATCCTGGTAGTTCTTATGACCTATTCTTACCAAGTAATGATGCATTGATAGACGTACCCATCTGAATTTGTATTGCCTCTGCGATTACATTTTCTTGGGCCCAGTCCACACGTAAATGGATTTTTTTAATCCGCCGCTTTTCACGTCTTTAAAATTCTGTTTGATCGATTATCCTCTTTCTGCTAAAAATTAACTTTTACCAGCCATCTTTTTTATCAAAAACCTTTACGAATGTGCTTCCATTTGTATCTAGTGAATCTGCATGCTATTCCGGACTCTTTGAATCAGCTCCCTATAGTTTAAACTCTTAATTCGATTTGGATTAATTTGGAACCATGTGGACAGTCGAATACACATTTTATAAAAACCTAATAACCAGATATTGCTGAGTAAACAAAACAAAATTTCGCCATGATCCCCTGTGAGTAGTCTCCATATCCTTCGTAAAATTTAGGCCTAATAAACCTTTATTTAGAATAGTTCCAGTAAACAGCCAGCTGCTTACCAGGGTTTTGTAATCTGAGAAACAAACGTTCCGTCTCATCATCACTCCAAATAAAGTACTTATCTTTGATATTCTTATTCCTCTTCCTTTTCTGTCCTGAATCTGACATTGATATTAAAAGGGAGTAAATGATTTCGACAATGAGCAGCAAATAAAGTTGTAAACAACATAATGGCTTTTGCACATGAATACGAGAGTTGAATCCGTATACATGTGGACAGCCGAATTCGATTCGAACACGCTACGTGTGGACGAAGAAGTTTTCAAAATTCGTATAAAATCATTTACGGATTCAAAGGTATCCTAGTACCTAGGGCTTTAGTTGTATCAAAAAGACAGCATACTTGTCTAGACAAGAATACAGTCTGGCAATATGACGTAGCCAATCCAGGTTACAATATCAACTATGTGGGTAAGGATGAAATATGAATTATGGGGTGGTGGAAACTACATTTTACATTATGTCTTTAAAATCCTTTAACCCCTCTAAGATAACCTTAATAATTCAAAACATCATGCACAATGCTCTTATTGTTTCAGTGAAAGTCGCCCATGCAAAAGATATGATTTGTCACAACGATTTCGATAATATGTCCTTTCTGTATGAAGTCAATATTTCATATGCAATACAATAAAGTTACACTCAAGAGTCAATTAGTATAGCTAAAAATTTAACGAACGGGAGTTCTAAGGCATTTTATAGATTTAAAAAAAACAAGAACTAATTAAACCTCAATTGATACAAGTGAATAACAATCAACATCTTGTACGGTGAAAATTATTATGAGCTTAAGGCTTGCTGAAATAAACCGTTTAAATTTCTTCATCTCCATGTCGATATTTTATGTCTCCTGAACACACTCAGAACGTCAGTCCAAAAATACAAATGTTTAAAGTCAAAGAATCCTTCTATTCTTTGGACAATATCTAGGAAAAGGGACGGTCACAATTGTTTTGTTCTCTCTCAATGATCGTCGCAAAATGATTAAAAAGTTACCTTTGGACTACCATCTACATTTATTAGCGGGCCGCAATTTTAACCAGGTGCGAGAAACACTGTTCTGAAAATCGATCGAAGAAATCGAAAATACTTTTGACTCCAGATTTTGTTGATGTAGACTACTGAGGGACTTAAAATTTCGACTAAGAATATTGAGGCTGACCGTAATTGATCAAAGGACTGGTTTTTGGGCAGTCCATGAATCTGGTCTACCTTGAAGCTCTGCAACGGAAGGGATCAAGATAACAGTGTACTCCTTCTATTTTACAGACCTGCCAACCCCTGATTAAGGAAAATTCGGATATCCATAAAAAATATCTGGAGATTCTAAAAAAAAAGTGAGATTCTCCTTTCTTCTCGATTGATATTAAACAAAACCAGTTTCCAATGGGGGCAGCCATTAAGTGATTGCAATTGCTTTCCCGCACTGCGCGTGACGACTACAGGGATACTCAGCATGGGATCGAAGTTCAGCCTGTGTAGAATGTAGTAATAGTGTAGAGTTCTGCTTTAAGCTGTGTTTCCATGTATCCGTCATGCGTCAACCATCATGCACCGTCCGTCATAATTTTTTTTCCAGGGTAAGAACTACTGTTCCTATTTCCATCTGTCCGTCTTCCGTCATCCGTCATACCATACGTCAAAATTGTTTCGCACTATGACCACTGATCTCTATAAACACTGGATCGAGCTTCCCATATTTTCCAACTACGAAAAAGTGTCGTCACGATTACTGGCCCCCATTAGTTAAAATAGCGCGGGGAAGTCCGCCATGTTGCTTAACATGTTTATAAGCTTTGTGTGATGGGGACTGAAATCGCGTCCAAAGCTTGAGCTCACTTTTAGATGGAAAATGATCGATCAAGTGTTTTTAGAGATCAGTGACCCTGACCCAATTTTGACGGATGACAGATGAATCCCATTTCCCATTTATCTCGTTCTCGATTCGAAGCCTCACTCACGAGGCTTCTGATTGATATCAGCAAGCTGCGCTGCTGCTTTTGACACTTCGTCTTCAGTCAATCGAGAAAGGTTTATTTGAAGTTTGATGTTAATAGTTTATTTGACATAAGGGAACATAATAGATAAGGGAATATGCTCACCAGAAACCGCGGAGAAGTTGATAGAGCTGGTCCGCGTGGAGCCAGCCTTGTATAATGCCGAGTCTGAGCTACATAGAGACTCGATCTTCGTAAAGAAAACGTGGGATCGAATGTCTCAACGGATGAGAGAGCATGTTACACTTATCACTTTATCAGTTTATGTCACTTGATTTCCGTAAATTTTTAACTTTTTATTTTATAGTTGATATTTCCTTTAAGAATGATTTTCCCCCCAAAATCGTGAGATTGAGGAGACTTGTCGTGACGTCTTGAGGAAAGATAAAAAACCCCGTGAGACTCACGGCAGAGCCTATATGTTACAATGATAGCAGAGTCTATCTCAACTTCAATATGTCTTTATTAAAAGTTTAAATCTGCTTTAGTGATATTGACACAACGAGACCCGGAATGTGGTCTACCCTAGAGCACAAGAAAAGTGGAGTGTGCTTATGCTGTAACTGCAAAACAAAAATGGACACCAGGTAGTTGCTTTATGCCATAAAACTATTTTGTAGAAATGTGTTCTACCCTGATGCTTTTCAATGAGAGGCCTGAAATAAATGTAAAATCAAAAAGGAACATATAGAACCAACTATAAGTTTATCAACTGATCAATATAATTATGATTTACTTTTAATCAGAAACTCGAATGAAACAGTTTGCTATATCAATTCCCTAAAATTGAACGTTTTTGACAAATGTGTACACTAATTAAACTGACTGTGCAACAACTAGGCAACCTCAAATCAGTACATTCGAGGCAATTTCGGGTCTTTCAAGAATATGTTAAAGGGAGTTTTCAAAGAAGAATTGATTTTACGGCAACAAAACACTGTTTAAAATTCGTACCGGAAGTGAGAAACGGGCCTAACATTCAGAATGAGGCTGCCGATCAATGAGTTCCATAATCTCTGTTCATATGTACTGAAGTTCAACCTGGGTTGTCAAGAAAATGCGGTCTGACGGTCGACTCACGTTACAATGTCCGAAAAATTGCGTACTGTTGATATAATCAGAGTAACTAAATACTATCTATCTAGAAGAGGCATTCACGATAACCCGCTTTTAACGTACCCTTTGACCTACCAGGGACGTCATCATATGAGTATCGTTACAAGGATCATATGACAATCAGAGATGGCTTAAGCAGCTCGTTTCGTGATTAGGTTCATGTTAGAACAATGGTAAGGTAACGTAACTTATGAGAACCTTGCTCGACCTTTATATGAGGGTTGAATTTGAACTCAAAATAGATCAGAAGGCAAGAAGTTCTCATCAATATAGCTGTGTCTGTTGAAGTGAGGCTGTAATTCAGAATGAGACTATGTTTATGACTATGTTTCAAAAGCGAAAACCGTTTGCAATATTTGGGTTCTACACATAAACGAAGGTTCTGATACGAAACATCGCTAATTATTATTTGATACCTATCAAGATACAAGAACCTTTTTAGTACAATTTATTGCTTTTATGTAAAAATTTAATACTGTATTTACTACTCCTCTTGTAATAGCTTCTATAGTTCTTTTATTCGCGTGAGTTTAGTAATAAGTAAAAATTAGTTCTGAATTAATAAATAAAAATTTGTATTTTTTACAGGATGTATGCGTGTATGTATATACAATGTGACCAAGGAAGGAACAATCCTGTTAGAATATTGGAAACAATGATAAGATCGACTTGTGATGGCTGTCATCTAATTAGTTTTTCATCAACATTTTAAAAATTTCCCTTAAGCATTGCTCTTTGCTTGAATCTGACCGCTTCTCTATTTTTTATTACTCTGACTACAAATACTTTTGAATACTACATATTTTGTCAAAATTCAATAGTAATAGTACAGTTTAAGAAGGAAAAAAACATTGCTTCCGTGATTCAATGGTTAACTTCAAACGCTTAAAACGTGGAAAACAAGTATGGTGTCAGCTGGAAACGCAGAGAATGCCCAAAATGCTTCATTGAAAGTTGCGAGGTAGAAAGAATCGGAAATTTATAATGAAGAATTTGGCTCTCTCTTTACCTCTGTTTTGTACCTAGAATTTTATAGCTACAAATTGCAGCTTGCACCGACCAATTTAAGGAATAATCCATGACTGCTTTTAAATTGTTCAGTGTAAAACTCTAAACAGTGCATAACAGTCATCTATAACTGCTCTTAAAAAACTTACAATATAACACATTTACACTCTTTATTCGCTGTTCTTTGTATCAGTTGGATATTAGCCCTAACTGAGATGAATTATCGCATTTTTTATATATTTCCCCCAAATTTCTTGGTTTTAAACGGCTGACGTCCAACTTCTATTTTCATCAATTTTGTTTTTGTTGTCATCAAGATACTAGTAAATATTGTAAAGCCTCGTCGAGCTAAATGAAAATGGGTTTATGAAATGTAAGGCATTATGATACAAGATCTTAATATTGACGATGAGAATTTCTGTTATTTAAGATCACATCATGCACAATTAGGACGACTAGATTTGTACTTTGTAAAAGATCGACCAGATCTACGCCATTTCAGTCCCCATCACACAAAGCTCATAAACACTGTTACACAACATGGCTATCCTTCTCGCGCTGTTTCAACTAATGGGGTTCAGTACTCGTGACTACACTCTGTCGCTGTTGGAAACAATGGGAAGCTTGATCCAGTCTTTTTTAGAGATCAGTGTCGTAAATACTGTTTAACAAGCTCCAGAAGTCTTTTCTTTTCATCATTAGTCTCCGTATCTGACGTCGGTCTATATCAAGCATCTTCTCAAACTTTGTCCCTGTTTGTATCTAGATTCTTTTGTCAAACAGAGCGTTTGTTTCGTTGCGCAGCATCGTATATCGGGGCCAACTTTTACTTGATCGGGCGCTGCCTGTAAGTATAACACCCCTCCAGCTAAAAGCTATGAAACTATCTTGTTTTCTCAAGTCTGGTAATCTTACGCTTTAAGTAGAGTATATTTTAGCATTGGCTTGGACATTGAATATTTCAACACTAGTCGAGTTTAGGACAAGAGCTTATGGTTTCATGATTGCGATTTTTCTCGTCGTTATTCGACGCTCTAGTGGCTTCAGCTTTGAAATGAATGGTTTTCATCCGGTTGCACCTTCTCTTAGTAAACAATGAGAGCTTGGCAATACGCCTGAGTATATACAAGAGAAAATCTTCCTCGTAAAGCTCTTGTATGTTTGTTAAGTGACCCTGAGCTTCTTTAAAAAGATTTCCTCTTCTGGACAGTGGCGGCTTATAACTACAAAATGTTACCATTTTAGTTTCCATGCAGTTCTTTTTTATCCTATCTGAGCTATACGTAAAATATTTCATGCGAAAGAATAGATCCAGGCATAGGTCCGCGGGATGAATATTCAGCTGCATCCCATGTATTTGGTTGGAATAAAATATAAACTTAGACAAGAGCAACGTGGTATCTAGAAATAACACGTTGTATCTGTATTTGTGTGCAGAAAGGGTTCGTTGTATCTATATTTGTGTTCAGAAAGGGTACGTTGTATCTATATTTGTGTTCAGAAAGGGTACGTTGTATCTATATTTGTGTCTAGAAAGGATGCACTGTATCTGTATTTGTTTTTAGAAAGGATGCGCTGTATTTGTATTTGTGTTTAGAAAGAATACTTTATGTCTGTATTTGTCTTTACAAAAGGATACGTTTTATCTGTATTTGTGTTTAGAAATGATACACTGTATTTGTATTTGTACCAAGAGAATTTACGATGACTCATCATTCAGGGTAGAGCTGGGGGTGACGGTCTCAGTCTTATAAAACAACAAGAACCAAAAAAATGAGTGGTAGTACTATATTTAAGTATGTCCTTATGTTATTTCAACAGAATCTTGTTAGGACCTACTAAGTTATAGCCTAAAAGAGTCGATGAGCTAACCAAATTTCCCATTCCTGCACACGAGCTTATAATTAAGAACAGCACAATTGGAGCACAAACGTCAAGCTTTACTTCCTACTGTCAAGCCATATAAGACAAATCTCCTTTGTTTACTCGTGAATTTCTTGTCCGCAAGTTCTGATAAAAGCCACACTCTTTCGTGGTCAAACTTGTAAATTGTTACATTAACGTTACAAGAAGAAAAAAACATCATACCTATATCAGTGGAATCCGAGTCACTTGCGCTAGCTTCCATTATAACAAACATAGTTATAGGCGATACTAAATAACTTAAAAATTTGTTAAGCTGCCTGGCTAGATTTCCAGACAACTTTGGCAACGAGCTCTTGCTGGAAGCCAAAACAAAATTCTAACTGACGATAAGCTTGAGCGAGAACCAAGCTCCATGATACTAATGTTGATGGAATTAAAAGAATGTCAAACGTTCAGCCACTTCTATCAATGCATTAAACTTGATAGCAGTCCTGATATGATTGAGGATTCAGCAATGAATAAAGGGGGGAAATAACCGGAGGACCTAGATCTTATGATCGCACTTCAGAACAAACAGTTGGCACAAGGGCTATGGATAGGGACTAGTTTAAAAGGGTGGATAGCACCCCATAAAGTATATGCATAAGGCACACCATTGGCTAAAGGAGTGACTATTCTTAGAAAGGAGCAAAAATGTGTTATGTTAAATGTACTGTGGCAAGATTTAAATAAAATTTATTACGCAATACAACATAGGTTTTATTTGTTGGTATGGAGAGTAAAAAATGCTATCAGATTCTCTCAATCATCCAACGCACTGGGCCAGCAATAAAAATGAAGGCTTCCATTAGTAATGGAAATTAAAGTTAACTTTAAAAGTGTATTACCATAAAGGTAGTAAAACAATGTAAAATGGAAAATTAGGCTTAGAAAATCAATAAATCCAATTTTGGAAATTGATAGAGTGATAGTCGCTGCTTCCTGTTCTGGATGCATCTAGAAAATATATCCGGATTGGACTAAAAACATGTTTTGCAAGTGACCTCGTTAGGAGTATCTTAGCTTCATAACTAGGTTTCTAATTATTATTTTGCCTACGGATGCGATAGTGCAGGCACCGCAGCGCGCTTCAAAACGTGAAGGGGGCAAATTTAACTGTAAACACCATCGCTTATATTTATCTATACGTTGAATTAAAGCTTGATTTGTGTAGCCTATGCCTATCAATTTTGGGCTATCAGAGCACGTGAATAGTGACTCAGGTTATTTTAGCAGATTAGCAAATCATACATTTAGATCTTTTTCCCAAAAAGTGAGGGCATGGCCCCCTGCCCCATCATCACTGCTGCCTTTGTACTGTTTACGTGATCAGTATGTATTTGAAGGGAAAGGTATTGTACATGTCCAAATGTGTCTAGTTAGAATCTTGTGATGCTATCATAGTAGGAAATATGTGGTCGAGTAACCTAAATCAATATGAAAGATAAGGGGAGTAAGAAATCTGAAATTACAGGAACCGCTATTTCGTGAAGAGGGTAATTTATGCACAAGATAGGGCTGGAATTATCAGTTAAGCTAGAGAAAAATCAAGTCGGGCGAAGTGATAAGCGTGTGAAAATCAATTCTGGCATAATTATCTAAAGAATTGTTCCTTCAATTTGAAAAAAAGCCGTTAATTCTTTATCAGGACAAAACTAAGTCTAGTTCGAAGTAAGTAGGATGATGTTGATGTGTAGGACATGCTGCAAGCATTTTGTCCCCTCGATCAGATAACGTAGACAACACCTTGGCTCTTCGTGCAGATAAAAATTACCTTAAGTCAAGGTTGTCCTTTCTATGACATGTACTGAAGAAATGGCTTGTAATACTGAAAAGGCTAGGTTTGCGAGGCGTAAATAGCAAAGTGGCTACAACGTGAAATTCAACACTCAAGAGGTGGTCTTTCGAACACTCGCATCGTTTGAGTAACGATCGAAAATATCAAGACAGTCGATAGGCTTGTAGATACAGATTGATAAACTCTAGTGCGTACGTAAATCAGTAATCTTACTTCAAACTATGTCTGAAAACGTTTCAATAAAATGCCAGAATTAGCTATGAGCTGCCTGACAAATACGCTAAAAGAACTTCAACTATCAAGGGAGAGAACCACAGGTGGTTGAAAATGTTCTGTTTAGAGGAGTCCAAACGTGGAATACGTTAAAAAAAGCAGCAAAAGAAGCAGCATCTTTAATTTTTTTTTACATATAAATGCACGGCAAGTAAAACAGGGGGGGGCAGGAGGCATACCCCCACTTTTCTGCTAAGTTTGACCTGAAACACAGTGCGTGTAAAATAGTGACTTTGACGCACCCATTTGGCCCCCCACTTCTAAAACCATTTCGCCGGCCCTGAAATAGCCTATCTTTGTATTAAAATCGTAACTGTTGCCTTTTAAAGCCTCATACAACCCAAAACATGTCACTATTTAGTTTTCGTAAAGCTTTTAAGACGACTTCTGAAAATCAGTATTTATTCTTAAGGGTTACCCTGTATATACAGATTCAAGGAATGGAATTCAAGTTGAAAATATAACGATCTCTGATCGTACCTCCTGATAAGTTGAGGGGTGAATTAGAAAAATGACCTTCCCTCAGCTCAGAGCCGTTCAACCGTTACATTGACATGGTTTTCGCCTTTTTCATCATTTCAGTAGGCAAGACGTTTGGCGCTAAAGAAAGGTAAATTGTACTTCCTTGTACTCCTTCATTTCTACGGCAATAATTCGTAGCCTGGCATTATCTTAGAATGTGCAATATCCTATTGGAACCTTGTTGGCCGCTTATTTTTCATGGTCATGACGTAAAATTAGTATAGGCAATTTCGGACTTCGCGCACGATTTCGGAAAAAATAAAGACCAATCGCAATGAGCATGCGCATGGCACACATAGTAAAGAGCAAGCATGATCAATGGGTATCAATTGGCGATAACAGAGTACCGACCATCTTATTGGACTACGGGATCATCGAAGCAGGAGCCGTCGCCAATTGGCAGGGCCTTACCCCACACTATTAGTCTCGTCCACTTCTGGAGCATCCATAAAAAAGTAACATTTACAAGGTCTGGGCTAGATGTATATATTTGTGAAATGTGGTGAGACCATAATTCCAGTGCTCGTGCTTTCGGGCCCAGTGTATAAATATCATTAAAAAGGAACTCTGTTGATTCTCTCTAGGTCGGGCACTGATCTTGCTCTTTTTCGTCTTCTTCGCTGTCTTCTTCTGCTTCATCTTTTTTTGCTCGATATATCTTACTTATTATCTTACCTATATAGTAGACTTAGCAGTTACATCAATCTGGATTGAGCCCTCTGCTGAAAGGTAGATAATGTTCGTATGTGGCTACTTACAGCATACGCTCAAATGTATCTAAGTAGTATCAATTTTCTTAGTTCATAGGGATACATTCACAGTCAACAGATACTTTGCTTCATAGGAAGATGATCTGCGGTAAACTGTGCCAGAGTGGAATTATAACGGTTATATAGGTTAATCAAGATTTTGTTATTAGATTCTCTAATAACTACTTGAAAAAATGTTCAAGCACTCACAGAAGCTGTTCTTCTATTACTGTGGCTGCAGACATAATCTTCCAAAAAGCTGAAATAAATCTAAAGTAAATTGAATCACCTATGGTTACAGTGAAAAACGGGCTTCGAATTTCTGGTTTGTAACAGGAGGAACATTTAACTGAGATGAGTCTGTAGACGTCCTGTGATCAAGTCATATGGCGTAGAGAGGATGCTCTTTAAAAATTCGTAAAGCTGGATTTCGATGTCCATCGGTTGATAATGAGGAGCTAATGCAGCCTCGAGAGTAACGCGAAGTAATTTACAACCGGGTCATCATAGCTCAGTTGGTAGCACAACACGCCGTAATTGCGTGTGACCTGAGTTCGGTTCCCTGTGGTCACGTTTTTACTTTTCTCTGCTATATCTTCAAATATAGATATACCATGGTTACATAAGTTTATGATACTCTATGATGTGATCTAGAAATGACATTAAAGTGATGTTTCTAGCACTCCTATTAAGAAATACTTTAATACTTATCTGTTTTGCTGATCGCTTGGTACTTCTCTCTTTATCATCGTAGCTCCTTGTATGGATATGGCAGTTACCCCCGTCGCCGTACGTAAGAAAATTACACTATTTAAATACAAATTTAATCAAAAACAAGAGTCTACTTAAGCTGAGTAAACTTCAGTAATGTAATAGCAGAGTTACATACTAAATTTTGCAAATAGGTTACTTCTAGATAAATTCAAGTGAAAGATGAGAAGAGAGGTATAAACCGTTGAATGAATCGGTGTTGGAATACAAGGAATCCTAGAAGAAAGGAATGAGAAGTTATGAAATGTAATGCGATGGGAAAGTGATGACTTCACAAATCAACAGTTTTTGGAAATAGTAAGATTTGACGGCAGGTATCTCAAGGCAACCCTGGAATGGTCTGTTTGCAAAATACCAGACCTGCAGTATACATAGTGTTTAAACTAGAGGCGTTTGAATTTCAAAAATCTCCCGTCAAAACTCTGTTGATATTCCTTTGTTCCTTGCGTTAGGAACCAGCATCAAATAAGATTGTTTTGTTAGAGAGATTTAAAATTTTAAAAGCTGATATCTCGGCGTTGGGAAAGGGCATCACTCTCACATTTGGCCACTGGTATTCTTTCTAATAGGGCAACATGATAATTGAGCATTTTTCCTGTAATTCAAGTATTTTCGTGACGTCACACTTTCCCTCCGCAAGGACACTTTCACTTCTCTGACGGTTTTCTGATCTTAAAGTTCAAGGAAAAGGCGTTAAATCTAATTCTAGTTTACTGTGTGAAGATTCATATACTTGGCTTAATAAAGTGTCACTAATGGTTCCTGATAATCACAGCCAACAATCAGTCAATGACAATTTGATGATACCAGCAAACGTTCATTTCTAGTGAGCATGCGTACAACATTAGCATTTAAGAAAACAAAGGAGTTCCATGGGAATTGTTTAAATATTAAAAAGTACATACGTTTGTTAACAATTTCTTTTCTCTGCTTTTCGGGACATTCAGTGAACAAGTGCAAATAATTTGTAGCTCTATAGTTCCTGCTATTATTGATTTAATGAGCACCAGATTGCACAGGACTTTGGAGAAAACGTTTTGAGAACAGTTTTCAGAAAATTTGCACTAATTCTGATAGCTAGAATTTGGCTCCGATTGCGCAGATAATACCTCCATTCGTTTAATAAAATAAACAATTTTCATAAAACGTACTAAATGCTACTAACTACTAACACTACCCTTACCGCCAACACCACCGGCACCACCACTACCACCACTACCAACGCCATTACTACTGGCCCTGCTATTACTAATACAACAACAACAACAACTACTACTACAACTACTACTAGTACTATTACTACTACTACTACTGATGCTGCTGCTACTACTACTACTACTACTACTACTACTACTACTACTACTACTACTACTGCTACTGATGCTGCTACTACTACTACTACTACTGATGCTGCAGCTACTACTACTACTACTACTACTACTACTACTACTACTGCTGCTGCTACTACTACTACTACTACTACTACTACTACT
>JAAAKL020007500.1:0-16827 GCA_010016065.2 Carybdea cf. marsupialis auct. non (Linnaeus, 1758) | reverse complement strand
TATTTTTGATATTACTACTTCTACTACTACTACTACTACTACTACTACTACTACTACTACTACTACTACTACTGCTTCTACTCCTAAAGTAACAAATACTGCTGCTGTAACTGAAGGCACCTCTACAGCTACTAATACTAGCACTGGCACTAATACAAATACATGTACTAACACTAATACTAATACTAGTACTAATACTAATACAAATACTAATATTAGTACTAGTACTAGTACTAATACTGATACTCATACTAATACTAATACTAACACTAGCACTAATACTAATACTAATACGTGTACTAATACTTATACTAGTACTAATACTAATACTAATATTAGTACTAGTACTAGTTCTAGTACTAGTACCAATACTGATACTCATACTAATACCAAAAATTCTAGCACTAATACTAATACTTGTACTAATACTAATACTAATTCTAGTACTAATACTAATACCAGCGCACTCACATACAATAAACTGCCACAATTACGCTTAGTACAAGGTTTCATGATACAACTGCTTATATTTGTGAGACAACTATCTACAATTTCTGCGTCTTCAAAATAAAAAATGTCACAAGAAGCGTAGCGTACCAGCTTTTCTATCATTATGACACCCTAATGATATCCTAACTCAAATATTAATGCTTTTTAAACTTAAGGCGGTGGATGCGGCGGTGGATGCGGTAAGCGCTTTTTTTCGTTCATTTACATTTGAATTTGGAAGCCACTGTTTTTCGTTCTCATAGGGTTTATTTCTCCTTGAGATCTTGGAGGGTTACCTTTTATTGTTATTGTATTCACCCTGATCAAGGCCGAAGCCACTTCCAGGAACGGGTTACTGTTTTCTTTGCCGATTACAATCTATTCATGCTTACTTTTTATGCTTACTTTTCATGTTATTTCATGCTTGCTGTTCTTACTATTCATGCATGTACCCCCTCTGTCCTATCTCTGGAAAGATAGTTACCCACTTCACGAGAGCAGATGACATAGCACAGTACCTCCGGGATCGTGGCAGGCAAGCTCAGGGTCGGTTCAAACTCACGACCCTCTGAGTGTGAGTCTGACACTCTACCACTATGCCACTACTGTGTTACTGTGCTCCTGTGTTTTTTCCTCAAGCAAGGCTTTCTTTCCATTCTTCTCGTTAACCCTAATTCTTTATGGTTGAGTTTCTTTTTATCATCAGAATTGCGTACATGCTAAAAAGGAACAAATCAGGCCTGCATAGGCTGTGCCTCTTTGTCGTTGACATTGTCGTCGCATCCCAGAAAAATATCATTACTGTATACAACTAATGATAAAGCCAAGGTTTTCAACGTAGATACACTGTTGAACGCTGTACGTTTTATGGTGTCAAAATAGATGCATTAAGCATATATCAAAGATTTGATGGTATGCCGTCAAATTCGCAACTGTTACCTGGTGGCAACGATGTGTTTAAAGTCTCTAAAGTCCTTCTACTCGTTTGGAGTGAACACCGATGATTTAAGAAACGTTTTATCCAGTGAAGATAATTTTATTTCACTTTCTGGATTTGCACTTGACTGTACGGTGACACGGTGTCCATGTTCATGAGACTTGTTAAAAGAGTATGGGGCACTTTAGGACTGGATGCAATTCCTGACGTCACCAAAGGCCCTTCGATAGATTATAATGATATCTATAGAAAGTAGAGGTCTATCATGATGTGAGTCGTAGTCTTTTTCTGAGCTACGTTTCGAGAGATACTTCTCCCATCATCAGGCTAATGGACTATGGAATTATTCGATGACTTTATGTTATAAGACTGCGGACCTCCGAGGAAGTAGGGATGTTGTAGAGGTGGTGCCATGCTTATTTTTGTGATTGCTATGTTTTCTGCGATATTGCTAAGAACCATATGTGTGATAGATTATAAGATATGCTGTTGATGTGGCTGCAGTGGTGTAGAGAATGAATGGTTTCTTTGGTTCTTCATGGTTGTTGAGTTGATCTTGAAAAAGACTACATCTCACGACATCATAAACATCTACCATGTTTGGCATCAGCTGACTCGAAAAGGGTTAGCATACTTGATTAATATAAGTACTAAAATATGCCCAACGACGATTTTCTGTGTTAGGGAAGCAACGACGCTGTAGCTCTGACAGTAAACCCAACTACTAGATGATTCGCTCATTACCCAACCAAGATCCAATTTTATATTCTAATATATATATACTACTATCAAGATTCTTTATTATAAAGCGAAATTTGGTCTTATCTTATCTTTAAAGGAGGCGGCGGTTGCGGCTTTGGATGCGGTAAGCGCAGAAGTTGCGGCTTTAGCGTTCCCAGTATTCATTTGTAGACGAATGCTGCGAAATTCTGTTCTGCTTCTGACGTTTACATCATGTAGATGGACATACTAAACTAACGCTAAATTACCGCTTTACTTCAGTCATTACGCTAGTGCTAGACACCTCTTACAGCAAAGGCTACTAATAACAACAATAGTTCAGTGCACTTTCCACTTGATATGTCTCTGTAAGATCTTCCTATCTTCCACAAGCTTAAAAATACTTACCGTGTAGAGTAATCGTCATGCGCAGTTAGCTAAACATTGCCATTTCACAGAAATTTACGTTAAGCAAGTTATCCTTCTATTTTTGTGCCGCCGGTAGTCATCTCTTTAGCGTTTGGGACCCTAAAGCGACAATCGTGTAAGTTGGACTAATTTGTAAAGTAACGAACTCCTTTTCGTATTCAAAGTCATTATTCAACCTCTACAAAAAGAGGCTCTTTAATGTGTCACCTTCATATAACATACATTCAAGTAAGGGGAACGACATTTGACACATTTGGGCAGTGATCACTTCAGTGATACAATTTTGCTATAAAATATTTGTACGTTTTTGTCACGTTTTGGCCGCTTGTTATGCGTACATTATATTTATGTTCAAGTCAGATAACTTTGAATCAATCTTAGAGAATGGGCCAGCGATACAGAGTTAACATTAGTCTATAAACAATCTTGTTAACGTAGTTACAAATTTTATCAATCTACATTCGGTATGCGCTTTGCTTTAGCGGTTTTGGTTTCTGCAGAGCACACCTAGGTCAATTCCAATATCGAGTCAATTATGGTGGTATCTGAACATGGATCCACCATAAAATTAGCAATGAAAGTGCTAACATACGAAAATTTCTTAAGTTAGACTTTAGATTAAGTACTTACCTTGATGGTCCAAAAAATACAATTTTGATTATAGAAATCTCCAGGTAAAGCTTGCGCCTAATCCAAATTTTACTCAAGGAAAACATTTTCGAAAGCTTCCTATTGCAAGAAACGCTTTACCTCATACGTTTTCCTCCACTCTTTTACAAAGAGTTTACAACTTCGTTAGCATGAAGCGTATGAATATTACTACTAAAGATACTTCTGGAGTATGAATAATATAAAATGAAGGATGAAACTAGAATTCGCTAAAGAACCAATGGAATAAACTTACGTATGGTTTTGAAATAGTGAAAGAGGTTTGTCAATGGATGGTAAGTTAGCTATCCTTAAAAATTTCCTTGGGCAAGTAATGATAAAGGAGGGAACCTCAAGAAAATATTTCCTCTTCTACGACTGGGACGACGAAGACGACCAAAACCACACTGACACTTGCAGTACAGATAGTGATAATGATGATGATGATAATAATTTCTTGATCACAGTTATGATGATAATATTGATAATACCGATATTAATTATGACCATGATAATTCTCTTGATGACATTTGAGATGATGATAATAATGATGATGATAATAAGCATGATGATGATGATAATGATGATAATGATGATAATGATGATAATGATGATAATGATGATGATGACAATAATGATGATGGTGACAATAATGATGATGATAATGATGATGATAATCATGAAAATGATGATAATGATAATATTAATGATAAAAATGACGTCCCTTATCATACTGGTGATAATGATGATGGTGATGATTGTGATAAAGAAGATGATGATAATAATGATGAGAATAATGATGATGACCAAGACGACCACAACCACACTGACACTTGCAGTACAGATAGTGCGGTACAGATAGTGGTAGAGACGTCCCTTATCGTAGTGGTGATGATGTTGATGGTGATGATTGTGATAATGATGATGATAATAATGATGATAATGATAACGTCCCTTGTCATATTGATGATGATGTTGAAGGTGATGACTGTCATAATGATGACGATAATGATGATGATGCAGACGGCATTGATTGTTAGGATATCATATAAAACCGTACAGGAAATTGTTATCTAGAATTATGGTAACGCTACTCTATCTTGTTTGTTTTCTAGGTGGCGGTGGATGCGGTGGTGGCGGATGTGGCGGCGGTGGCGGCGGTGGTGGTAAGATTACTATTGGCTATGCTAAAAATCACTTTCTAAGGATAATTTAATGTTATAGTCAAAATTTATCATGGCCCTTCTATGAGACCTCGGACGAATGTACTTATCGTTTACATAGTCATGACGTGACTGGATAATCCAACAGTGCCTCTGACGCCGCTTTTTGATAGGGGATGATGACGTCAAATACAAAACGAAAGTTGACAAGTAGATAAACACCGTTCTAAAATCAATTGTTTTGATACTGTTGGAGTTGGGGGGTTTTTTTTGGGGGGGTTAATCCTTCACTCAGAGTTGCCACCTCAAGATATTGAGTTACTTTGAATGAAGTAGAAAGAAAAAGTAAACAGAAAAATAGATGCAATTAAAGACAAAAAAAAAGTAAGGAACTCCAAGGAGATGGCGATTGACATTACATTTAAAAGTGTCAAGATCATAAGTAAGAGGAAAGCAGTTTGAAGACAGAGAGTTCCAGATCTTGGCAGGCTTAGGGAAGAAATTGTCAGCATAGCAAAGCGTAAATTTAGCTTGAGTTTTTAGATTTAAAAAGATAACAACACAAAACGATAATAACAATGACATGATTTCAAGTAATTCACAATATATTTCGCGTATCTTGATTACTGATCTCTAGAAAACACTGGATCGAGCATGTTCTGTCTCAAAGTGAGGTCAGTTGTTAGACGCCATTTTAGTCCCCATCAAACAAGCTTATAAAAAGTGCTACGTAACATGGCGGACTTTCTTAAATTATTTTAACTTCTACGGACCAGTACTCGTAACCACACTTTTGCACTACTAGAAACAATGGTAAATTCGATCCAGTCTTTTTTAGAGATCTGTGATTTTGATACGCTGACAGTTCTTGTTGGCTTCGTGCGGCTTTTCGTAATCATGACCTCATCATTAAAAGATGGGTGAATTTTTGTTCGAAATAATCCTCAATAAAAATGAGGAACAGTCACAAAGTTACAAAACGGTTGCGCAAGTTGCTCATGTGATTATAAAAAAAGATAGTGAGCCATGGGGCTACTAGCAACCTCAAGTGCTCCCTGTCTGGAAAGTGTATATAGGCGCATAGAGCATTTCAGTTCGTCGTACATAAAACGATAAAAACATATTGGGTAAATAAATAATTGGTTGTCTTAAATTTGTATATACATCTATACATATGCACAAATACGAGGAGGGGTTATGTCTCCGGTCCCCGCAACTGTGAACGGCCCTATCCAATCTTGCAATGAAAGTTTATGACTCTATTTCTAATGGCATATAGATTTTACTATTACATATTCTTTCTCTACGACCAAGGATATATTGTTAGACACGTTTCTTCTTTCAATTACCTATCTACCATCGATACGTAAATTAATATATGTGGCTTTTGATTGCCTTGCTACGTCTACATATGTGACCATTCCACGTTACAAATCGCATTACAACAGCTGCAAGCCTTTGGAATAGTTAGACGCTTCACTGTGTCAAGTAGCTTTGATGAATGCTTATTTTGATCTTTCTTAACTTGGTTCAACAGCAATTGTTCTATGAAGATGGCGAGCAGGTTGTATGACATGAAATCAGTTGTGTATTTACATTCAAATACATGAGGATCATTTCATCAATGATGTCTTCGTTCAATCTTTATGACATATTCATGCGCTCTATCGATTAGGACAATTTCTACAAAGATGCATCTGATCATTAAGGGGGAAATATGGTATTGATACTGATTTTGAAATAAAGAGGAAAAGTTGTTCTGCAATAAAGAAGGAGTAGTAAAACGATAATAATTCTTGGATTTCCTAGTTGGAAGAAAGCACAATGCCATCATTGTTCCGAAATATATTGGCGCCAATAATCTCCTTTACTAAAGAAACTGTTTCTAGGTAGTTGATCATAGTCAATAGAATAATGTGCCGTAGTGACAAATGAAACATTCCTGGCTACACCATTGGTTATGCTATGATACTCGTTCCATTGGCATGTTAGCTCTTCTAGCTTGGTGAAGCTAGCCTATTAAGTGTGTTTATTTAAACGTTATTCACTCTCTGTTCTGTGTCTATAACCTGATGTGTGCTAACATAAACACTCTTTGACATGTGCGCTCTACCTTTAGTGTTTGTACAGCTCGATGCTCTACAGCTTGTACATTTTACTTATCGTGTTCTCATAGTATCGACAATCTTGCACTTTAGTTCCACCTTTTTCGTTTAATGTTACATTAACGCTTCTCAGATGCGTGGGCTCTACAAACGGTGTGTTCTAACCTCATCTATCTGTTATTAGTACTCGCAATCTATCGAGTATTTTTATACTAGCATTCTTGATCTCTCCAGGTATCACATGTCCTAATATTACAATTGGTGGGATTACAAGTGCTTTGAATCTTACATCGTAATATTTAAGCAGATACGTTTATGCGCCCTGCTTGTATTATGTATCAATGTCGCCTCTCCTAATTTATGCACCCTACAAAAGTTTCTATGTAATTGTCTACTACGACCTATTTCAGGCGTTATGAACTTTCTGTATCTCTCTATTCTCTTCATAGTGCCAGCAGCAATTCCAATATTCTGCGCACCACCTCCTCCTCCTCCCCCTCCTCCACTGAAATACAAGATGATACCCATTGCTTGTGTACCAGGTATGTACTGCAGAATAGCATTCATGCATTTCTTGCTGGTCGGTAATAAATATCTCAGTAACGCAACGGTGTGACGACAGGACGTCTGTGACTGACTATTAACTGACCCTCTCTCCAAACTTATCACGAGTACTGAACCAAAATATACCAATTTACAGGACTTTTTTATCATTACTCTCTTACTATGAATACATAACACCTAATAAAAGCTAACCACTTGCTATCTGTGCTGTGATATGCAACGTGATCTTAACGATATAACGTAGACTTTCTTCTGTTCTTATGACATAGTCGCATTAATAAAACCATAACAAACTCTATTTTAACAGCAGTTACAGTTATGATGAGTAGTTGATCTTATCGCTCAATTCTGACATATAAATACGACAAACGATAATGACTAATGTCAAGTACATATAGAAATTGTTAAAATGTTGGATTGTTTACCTAATACCTGCCTGTTACAGATCTGCATTTATAAAAGAATGGAAGACCAAAAGTGTCATCTACTAGGAGGCATTGCAGACAGTATACAATCATACAGTAATTTGCTAGTGGCTATGATAGCAATGACAAAAAAGTCATTCAAGTTGACTACCTAACAAACAGTACGTCCATGTAAACATCCATTAAAACGTTCACAAATGTGGTTTATTCACACTGGCAACGTGTAAATGGGGTGTTAACATGCTTTGCTCACACTAACAATGGGTAAATGTGTGCTAACATGCTTTACTCACTCTGGCAGTGTGTAAAAGTGTGCTAACATGCTTTACTCACTCTGGCAATGGGTAAATGTATGCTAACATGCTTTACTCACTCTAGCAATGTGTAAATGTGTGCTAACATGCTTTACTCACACTGGCAACGAGTAAATGTGTGCTAACATGCTTTATTTATTCTGGCAATGTGTAAATGGGGTGGTAACATGGTTTACTTACACTGGCAATCTGTAAAAGGGGTGCTAACGTGGTTGACTCATACTGGTAGTTTGTGAATAGGGTACTAATGGCCCTAAGCTTCCCAACGGACGCTATCTAATATCTATCATATATATCCATAACCTTTTTTGGTATGAAATAAATAAAAAGCAGAGTAACTTTACCAGCGGAGGAGGATCGAAATTGTTAAAAAGATCACTTCTGAAGCGAAAAGGGTAAAAAAATCACTTCGTTGATGTAAAATAAGTCAATCATAAAAACCATAACTGAGTGAAAAGTCAAGATAAGGATCCCTCTTGTCTCATCAATCTTAAATATTGTGGCAACAGTAATACGATAGTTATATTTTTCTCTCTCTGTTTCAGCTGGAAGTTGTGGATCTGCACCGGCTCCTGCCCCTGCTCCTGCTCCTCCTCCTCCTCCACCACCTCCTCCTCCCCCTCCTCCTCCCCCACCTCCACCTCCACCTCCTCCACCCCCACCTCCTCCTCCTCCTCCCCCTCCTCCCCCTCCCCCTCCAGCACCTGCCCCGGCTCCATGTGGTGGTGGCGGCGGCGGTGGCGGCGGTGGTGGTGGTAATGGCGGTGGAGGTAAGCTAATAAAATATGTTGGTAAGATCATGTAAAAATGGCGACCATATATTTATGATGTTGACACACGTTTCCGTTTCCATACTTTTGCCTTCTATGTAATTAAAAAAGAATAAGAAACGTCCTCTGCTCCCCCCTCCCTCCCCCAAACGTACCGTGTGTTCGCGTCATAAATATATACTCTTGTACACAAACTTATGAATAACATGTTGCATATTTCTATGTCTATATAATCAGCCTTTTTGATTATCCTCTCAATCAAGTCATACTAAAAATAGTTGTCGTATCATATCTTTAAATCTTGATGACAAGCTAAGCTGATTCGTAAAATCTGAAGATACATAAAAATGGCGATGGTTTTCAGGAATTCCCGTCGAGACATGGCCCAGGGCCCTGTGCTTCAACAACATCGATATAAATATAGATGTATATTATTCTCGTCGGAGTAAAAGGAAAATGGGAAACTGGATTTTACTGGAGTGAATACAGCGGCGTTGATGTCGTAATACGAATGCGGATGGAAAGTGTGACGTCACGATTTTAATTTACGGAATGTTATTAGTAAGAATGCCAATGACCAAAAGTGGCAATGTTGCCCTTTCCCAACTCCGAGATATCAGCTTTCAAAGTTTTGAATCTCTCTAATAAAATCCTATTATTTGACGCTGGTTCCTAACACTGGAACCAGGGAATATCAACAGAGTTTTGACAAGAGATTTTTGAATTCAAACGCTTCTAGTTTAAACACTATATACACTACAGGTCTGGTATTCCGGGAAACAGCCTATTTCGAGGAGACTTACAGATATCTGGAGTCAAATCTTTCTTTTTCCAAAACTTTTGATTTGTGACGTCATCACTTTTCCTCCGCATTATTTGGGCCAAAAGTTAGTTGTTGGAATTTTAAGGGTGAGAGTAACTTAAGAAATGGCAAACATACACTGGTACCCTCTCCCCCAAAGGGTGTGTCTTATATATTCCAGAGTACATGAGAAGTGATTTGCCTGGGAAACATCCCATACGGTGAAAACAGCAAGTGATGTAGTTTTTTAAAAATGCAAATGACTTAATAAGTATTTTGATGCCACGGCAAATAACTAAGGTTACGATTACAATGAAATTTAAGTATCAGCATGACATATCATGTAATAATCCTTATTATAATTCATAGATGTGTCTAAGTGTGTGTAATCCATAACTCCTCCTAAACGGCTTTGCTGATTTTCTTGAAACTTTGTATTTTTGTTACCTATGGGTAGGTGCCCTAGAGATGCTATTTGGATTTGGAATACCTTTGGAATTATTTTATTATTTTTCACTTCTTCTCTCCCCCCTTGTTCTGTAAAAGATGAGCCATTTCATGACTTAAATCCTGGTATTATCTATTCATTTTCCCATCCAAGTTGTTTATAATTGCTTAAAACAATAAATATATAATAGACAATTGTGACAATACAGCTTATAAAAGCTTTTAAACCTACAAGAAGAAGCATTAAAATATCTTCTCGGCGGCCCCCGTGAGCGAAACGAACCAGAAAGGGCTTAAACGTTTACGCGAGTTTACGTGAGTTTACTCGAGTTTACGTGAGTTTACTCGAGTTTACGTGAGTTTACTCGAGTTTACGTGAGTTAAGTTTAGATAGGCTTAGATTCATCATATCTAATTGGAGGTGGCATATGACTTTGTCACTTATAATTGGTAACTGTTTATTTTTCTATTTTAGGCTGCAAAGGCGTAAAAATCCATATCTCGTGTGACGGTAAGAGAAAAATATTCTGTTTCAGTAACAGTGAGTTGCAGTAATACTCTTGCCGAGGGGGGGATGTAGAGAAAGTAACTACAAAAAAGCCATGATTTAGCCCTGATTCTCAAATAAGCCCCAATGAGTAGATAACAATTAGACTTCATTAAATAGATTTGTTTTGGAATCTTGGGAATTTATTATCAGTTAAGCCATATTTGGGATAGTTTTTGAATATGTGTGCAAGGAAAACTTGAAATAGTATTATATTTTAATCGGCTTTTAAATTAAAGTATCATTAGATTTTCAAATCTTTACAATAAGCACTCGCCCTCAATTAAGCCCCCTCGTGATTAAATTTACATTTGAAAGTAAGCCCCGGGTACTAAACAAGGATTTACGGTATATGTAGTATAGGGCATGTTGTTGCAGCTATTATATTCTTGGCTTTTATTGAAGAGTGGAAGATGTGATGGACACAGAGTCACAATAGTTGCTTAATAGCATAAACTGAAGCATGCTGAAACAGTAATCATAGTTGGGAAAAATTGGCCTCTAACTCTTTAGTCTAGGGCCTTATGCAATGTCGTAATAGCTTATTCAGTCTGCCACTCTTCGGAATCGGAATTGAGAGAACAAGTGCCAAACGGTTTAACATCAACGGAGGTGTACAGTCAAATCTCGCGATGCGTATGCAATCGCATCTGAACTTGCCTGCTTGGGAATAGGCAGTACAGTACTAGTAAAAAATTGCTCATAGAAACATAAACTGGCGATTGAGAAGCTAGAACTCGCAAGGTTAAAGATTTCAACTTCTTCTTGTTTATTTGACCAGAACGTATTCATTATCTAGTCATTTGAACATAGTAACTAATGAGGTACTTGACACAAACAACAGATACTAAAAAAGCACTAGCAGTTTAATTACATAAGTGAACGCGTGTCCGGCAGAAACCACATGTGTTCTTTGTTGCATATGAACAAAGTATATTCCGGATATGAATGTCTTTTTCACAAAGCATAAGAAATATCAAACAACTATGATGATACATATTATCATAAGAGTCCCACATACTCAGACGGAAACGCTTAAATATGTAGTGAAAGCAAACTGCAACACTCCATTGTCGTAGTACTGATAAACAAAGACCCCCGCTCTCTTTTTTATGCGAACTGTAATTTGATTATTTATCTACATCCTCGCGCGGGAAGGTCCGCCACGTTAGATAGCATTGTTTATAAGCTTTGTTTGATTGGGACTAAAGTGGCTTGCAACAATTGGCCTCGCTTTGAGACGGAAGATGCTCCTTCCAGTGCTTTTTACAGATCAGTGCATGCGGAAACCAACAGACTCGTTTACTCTGCATTAAAAAAAGTCTGTGATTTGATGTTATCTAACTAAGAGATAACGTTGCATTAGTTCCTACAGACTGACGTTACTTTATTACGACACATGACGTTTTGATACGTTTTCTTTTACCTTTATTACAGATGCAGACGGCGGCGGCGGCGGTGCTGGTGGTGGTGGCGGTGGTTGCGCACCTGCCCCTCCTCCACCTCCTCCTCCTCCCCCACCTCCTCCTCCCCCTCCACCTCCATGCGGAGGTGAGTGTGTTGCTTTACTTTTGTCTTTAATCAAAGTTTGTGTAGCAGAGTTTATCGCGCATGGTAAGCTTGCAGCTTTACCTACAAGGCCATCGTGACTACAGTGTTGACAAGAAATGTCTTCTTTCGCAATTTTTTACAAAGATAAAACAGGATAATTTGGCTAAAATATCATATACCGCAAGTATCACTAGGCAGGGACAAATTTTAGCTACTTGCTCAAATTATCTGTCATGCATTCGTATGGGAAGAGGAAGGATTTAAAGGATCTACAAAGTGAAGCAATAAGGCGAATTTCTAGATACAGTTTCTCACCTTTCTAAGAATGCCTTAGTGTTACGACATTAGAAATCCCTGGACAACATTGCAATTTTCTTATCAAAATTACAGCTATGCACAAAATTATTAGAGAAACAGACACAGTTTGGATCCTCTTTTTTCGTGACATTATACTTAAAACTTCTTTAAAATGTACCTCCAGTTGTCAGAAATTTTTTGATATTTTGTTAATTTTGTTTCAAGGAAGCGAAATGCAACGTTAGTTTTGTTGTCACCTACAATTTTCCGTAGTTATGCGTGATTCTTCAACAAAATTTTTCCAGAACAAGGCAACGCTTGACGTCACAAGGAACAAAATTGACGTCATTAGGAATACGGAAGTTCTGTAGTTGAAGCTGAATAATTCAATACGAGGCAAACATGTCGGCGGCCAGCAGTGCAGTTTTGAGCTCTTTTACACGAATTCATGTGAAGTACACTCAACGTACGGCAGAAAGAAGAGATGGAGGCATTCAATTCAGTATTTTGAGCAAGAGAAGCTTCAAAGACCTTCCTTTTCAGCTGCGAATATATCTTGTAAATACGAAAAAATTCGTTTCATAACTCTCTATTTTAAGACTTTAAAATATTTCTCGTTTTTGCTATATTCCTTTGAAAGATATTACTCAGAAAGTGGCTGAAATTGGATAAGGTTTGGATAAGTTTCGGAAATCTTGACAATAAGGAACGTTTGCTAATATCTAATTGTGTCTGTGAAACAAAAAATGAGCTCAGTTAAAACAGAGACAAAAGTTAATAGGTTATGGGTACACATCTTTCTGTTGCAATCATGGTTACAGAGCTTATTACTTAAATCCCATTTGAGCTTACCTAAGTCAATTCTCAACTAGATCAACTGTTCCTATTTTTATCTTACATCTTAATACAATGATCCCTAATAGAGATTATAAAGTAGAAAATTTGATATGGCAGTCACGGTGGCCATGCTACTGCGCATTGATTACTTTTAATTTTTATTTTTATGTTTTTACCGTCACTTATTTCAAGAGAGAAGCAAAGCGCAACTTCAACTTTCTTTGCCAGATATTATTGCTGATTACGCATATGAATATATGACATTGATTTACACATTTGCATCGTATTTTACTTAAGAACGTGACCATACTTGTACACATCATTTGCTAGTCACGATGATAATCGTCACATCTTTACAACATGCAATTACTTGGACAACTTCAACCTACCTTCACGAACTCAAATACCACACTGAGTCACTACAACATGTACACCCGGATAACTATTTATTTATTTTTTTTGGTGGCATACTCGATTTCGAGCGTAGCCTATTGCCCAGCCATGAGCAATGTCCTGGGGGAGGACACATTCAGGGGTGCGCTTATTCGTAGAGGATGCGGTAAATTGAATAATAACACTTATTTAATGAAAATACGTTTGATAAAGCAAAGGCAAGTAAAATGAGTATATTCCTATTTTTGCGAAGTGTCGGTCTCAACGCTTGAGGCACGCTGCTATTTCAATGACCACAACTCTGTGAATGTTGTTAGTCTGGTATAAAACTTCACAGCTATGTTGACTCATTCTTAAGCAAATAATTATTTTTCCAAATGCAAGATTATGACTGTGCGTAACAACCAGAAGTTGACAAGTACTAAAATGCCCTTCAAGATCAATACGTTGTTAAAATAGTAGTAAAACTTAAGAAAGCTTCACTTTTAGGTTAGATTAGATTAGGTTAGGTTAGATTACGCTTTGGGTTTAAACATAATTAGCATAGCACAGTAGGCTCTCGATATTGCGAACCCACGATAGAGCGAACATCTCGATATTGCGAACCCACGATACAGCGAACATCTCGATATTGCGAACCCACAATACAGCGAACATCTCGATTTTACGAACCAAAGTCCATCTCCCTTCGTTTTACTCTAACAAAAGTCTTATACAAATCCTTTCAATATAGCGAACATCTCACTTTTACGAACTGAAGTCCATTTCCCTTCGTTTTACTATAACAAAAGTCTTATACAAATCCTTTTGATATAACGAACTCTCGATGAAACGAACTATTTTTCATTTCCCATTAAGGTTCGTTATATTGAGAGTCTACTGTATTCCAAAATAAACCAGTCTGGATGGGTTAAATATAACTTTACCAACTACCTTGGTATAACAAAGGGTACATGATGTTCTATATTTAAGCTGCTTCCAAACACTACCACATTTTCTTTATAATCAAATTTGGAATAGCTACACAGTTGTTTTAAATAAAAGGGAAGATGTCGCCCCCGGGATTGTTTAGTAATCATACAGGTAGTGATATCGAAGTTATGCGAGTGTGCGATGTGATATTTATTGTCTTTGGAACTGACAGTTAAAATAAATTGTGTGTTTACTGTATGTTGGTGGTAATAGTGGTAATGGAATAATGGAATAACACACAATTTTGTAAACAAAGTAGTCCCAAAATATTGTTTTAAATTGTTTACATTTGTGAGATCTAGCCCCGAGATCAGTAAGCAAGAAAGGTATCACTAGATTTGTAAGCCACAAAGCTATCATTTTTATCTAATTTTAATATATAAAACAAGTCTCTATATAATATTTAAAATGTACCACAATCCTTGAGGTATATCAATACTACTATTTCACAACAACTTTACCAATTTTGAAACTTACTGTCAATTTTTGCTTTCAAGGCGGCGGCGGTGGTGGCAATGGCTGTGGCGGTGGATGTGGTGGCGGTAAGTATGACGTGATAATGTTTCATCAAGTTGCATAGTAACAAATGCAGGTCTTTAAATCGTCAGAAGCTGCTGTGATAACGGGGTAATGATAGTTTGATCCTTGCATAAGCTCTCTTTCCCCGGGTAAGGTTTCAGCCTTGATGCTACCTGCCTCCATAAGACATAACTAATCCTGATAAGATAAAATGTTTGGAAATTATAATTAGGTTGACATGTGTTGCTTAACAATAAAGAAATCAAGAAATTGCAGCAGAGAACTCATTCCAAAAAGCTTGTTGGAACAAAACTTCTGCTAATCAGTACAAAATGTTTTCGCTGCTTCGTGCAGTTTTAGAACTCATTTCTGATGAATAAAGTGAAGCACAACTTGTTCTGTGTCGATGGCCAACATACTGTCAACTTGGCCCTTAACGAGCTAGTATTGTACAGATCTTAACGTCCCCCATCAACCCACGTGGAAGATCAAGGGTAACATACCTTGCGTAATTCTGCCATTGTAATAACAAGTAGTGAAGAAGATCGCCGCAGATACTGGAGTACTTACAAATAGCTGTAACTCTTATCATCGTCTTTATTTTGCGGAATCAAACTCAATAGCTAAGGAGACAAGATAAACTATTGACAACATCATAGTCAGTCCCCCAATACATAAGAGGGGTCGGGAACACGTACATCCTTCCACTAGTACATCCAATCCCACCCCTCTACAGACCTTCCCTTTAATGCATGCAGGTGACCATATGCGCACCTTGTAAACATGCGCTCTACCGTTGCACGCGGCGCTATCCTTTCAGCGCACGGCAAAATGCGGGAAAGTTGACCCTGTCGCAATTGTTACCGGTGACGCTCTGATCATGAAGCCATCTTCCTTTTATTGATACAAGTAAGCAACTCTAGAGGCCTTAAGAAATATTTTTGGTTATATGCACAGATATCATTATCTTATTTAGCGGTTGGTAAAGTTCAACAGATTCTCGAACTAAGGTCCCCTTCTCTTATGATGAAATCGAAACCTAACCCCACAATCAGGAGCATAATCTCTTTGCACAGAAGGGCATATAAACGCAAACGTAACCCTGAAAGTTACTATTTTGACATAAAGTCCATAAAGAGGGCAATATAATGCTGAACACACAGTGTTAACTAACAATTTAACAATCATTTTGGATCTTAGAAAATCTGAGTTAAGTATAAGGGTATTGTTGGTGTTTGAAGACAAGCTAAGAATATCCCTTTACACAATAAAGTCGTGAAAGCAAGCATGGTTACAGAATTTTCTAGGTGAAGATCCCAATTTATGCTTATCAGTAAAAGGTCAGGTGCAATTCCCATTTAGAACGGGCTTGAACAAGGAGACAGATAATACATAACGAACATCACTGTAACATAACGAACATCACTGTAACACACACACTCTACTTTGTACGTTCATCTTATACACGACCGCTACTTCATACAGTTCATTTACTTTTTTTTAGGGAGCGTTGAAGGCGGCACTGGCACTGCTATTTGTGTTGGCGTTCCAGTTAGTGGGGGTGGTGGCAGTGAAGGGGGTGGTGGTTGTGTAGGGGTTGGTTGTTTGGGCGCAGGATATGCTGGAGGGGGTTGTTCTGGCCCGGGATGTGTCGGAGGGGGCTGTTCAGGTAATGGTTGTGGTGGTGGGAGTAGTAATGGTGGTGGTTGTGGTGGTGGTGGCTGTAGTGGGGGAGGTTGTAGTGGTAATGGTTGTGGCGGCAATAGTTTTGGTGGTTGTAGAGGTATTGGCTGTGGAGGAGGTGGATGCACAGGTGGGGGATGTGGTGGCGGGGGCGGAGGAGGCGGTGGTGGAGGTATTGGTTGCGGTGGCGGTGGATGTGGGGGTGGAGGATGTGG
>JAAAKL020007499.1:0-16827 GCA_010016065.2 Carybdea cf. marsupialis auct. non (Linnaeus, 1758) | reverse complement strand
GGGAAACCGTTGCATCTGCTCTTTGCTACGTATAAAACTATATTTATTGTTTTATTGATGAGAAATCAACTCTCGTAAATCAAGCAAAGGACCAGTAACTCTGTACTTTCTGTACTTGTTGTCTCTTAATTTTCTTGTGATTTTCCTAGGATTTTCTTGTGATTTTCTTATGATTTTATTGTGATTTTCTTGTTATTTTCTTATGATTTTCTTGTGATTTTCTTGTGATTTTCTTGTGATTTTCTTGTGATTTTCTTGTGATTTTCTTATGATTTTCTTGTGATTTTCTTGTGATTTTCTTATGATTTTCTTGTTATTTTCTTAAGAATTTCTACGCAAATTAAATATGCATTTTAGGAGACCGATAAAATCGAAGCGACAGTAATGTATGACGTCCGAACGTACGAAGGTAATTTTATGGAGATATTTTGTGGTAAAAAAATCCAAGTACTACCTGAAAGCGACGACCTCAGATGTCTTGAAATTAAAACGTTTTTTGTTCACTTCATCACATCATAAGGGACAGCATGAAACATTAGATAGGTACAAAATATACAAGGAATGTACGGATAACGAATGTCCGCAAGATACGGACGTGGACGACGACACTGCTTGAAGACGACAATGTCCGAAATAAAGTCTTCCTGGCGACAAAGTTCAGGCTTAAACCTCTTTATAGACAAAGCCTCCAAAATCTTCAGGTAGAACTCTGAGCGTGTTTCTGGTGCATGATGGGATATCATAATGCAATATGCCAGCTTGTCAAGATATATACAACTCTATGACTCAGTTGCAAAGATCACCTTTAAACCTTCTGCCACCTCTTGTGCTGCAAACCACTGGTACAAAATAGCGCTGGATACCCAACTGTTTAAATCTGTTCAATTCTTAATGCTATATATTGTGAAGAGAAATGAAAATCCTTTCATGTTTAGTAACCAAGTTGACTTGATCAAGATGCCGCTTGCGTCGAAAGACTACTCCATGTTTCGCAGTCATCTCCATTGATACAGGGGTTGAGTCATTATTCATAAAGCAACAGCGAAAACGGAGAGCGTTGGAAATTCATGCCTTCTTTCTTTGACAGTTGACTTGACCATGGCGATGATCCATAAGTTCACTTATAAGTTTTAATTGTGAGCCGATATCGAGGATAAGATAATTCGTTTCGATAATTCGTTCTGATAAATGGCCATCCTTAATATTTACCCAAAAATTACGAATAAAAGTCTCTTCAGCAAAAACTGCGTTCTTGATCAATTTTTTCACGATAGGGTTTTACGATGTTCTTAAGATTTTCTTATGATTTTCTTGTGATTTTCGTACGATTTTCGTACGATTTTCTTACGATTTTCTTGTGAGTTGCTTAGGATCTTCTTATGATTTTTTTGCAATTTTCTTATGATTTTCGGTAAGGTAAAGAATATCCATACATAGTTTAGCAACGTAAGTGTGTTGTTGACAGTTTTTTCCTAACCGTACTCGCATCTACTGGTTTTATCGTCAACACCTACTAATTATTATGGATGCATATAGATGAGATACGTAAACAAAAATGTCAATCATATATATTTCATAGATTTACTCGTCGGTGTGCGCCAAGGAATATCCCTTTCATAGAAGAGGTTCTATATACATACAATACAATGTACTTTACTGTAATCTTTCATATCAAACTATTTGCAACCAACAGTGTATAACAATGCTACTTACGGAAAATTTCAATTTCAGAAAATGGCAGTAGAAAAAAACGAAATGCAAAAGAAGCCCAAGGAACAGTTGTTTTAATAGCTCACTTTGAACTTCTTTACAGGATGCGGTTACAATTTCGCTCATCCTTTCCAGGAGCAGACTCATAGCAAATCAATGAGAGGAGGGCACAGCAAAAGTTGACCTGCCAGCATGGGCGTGTTTTTATATGACAAAGGAAGAATTCTGAAACATCTGCTCATTTTGAACAAGCAGTTAAGGACTTTTAAGGACGTTGATTTGTCTTTACTAGCACTTTCTGGCAATTTGTCATGGACTACAAAACTTTTTAATATCATAAGAAATATTATCAGGGGCGCAACCTACTACCCGTGACAGCATAATGTAGGGCTACACATTTGTTGGTACCAAATATCATTGGAAGTAAAAGAGTATCGTTTTGTGTAACTATGATCGAGAGGTGAAAAGGCTATTATTTGACGTATGTCACACTCATCCAGAAAAAAGTTCCCTTTAAAATAGCAGGGACACCAAAATACTTTCAGATAAGTATTAGGAGGGAAGTGTTTAAATTTTGCTATGAACAGGAACTCTTGTTTTGGAATACGACAAACCCGGATTTTGGCCTTTGTTAATTCTCCCTCCTCATCGCTGTCCCAATTTGTCCAGATTCCACACACCTCTCTCCATCACCTGTGGGCACTCTCTGTGATCGAAGCCCTCAACGTTTCCTTGATTTACGATTACGAAGGCACAAGTCCGTGTGGAAATTACGGGTATCATATTGTTAGCGATTATGGGGATCGTGTGCCATTATACCAAATTACTATAATTGAAAACAAATTAGCAAGCTAAAATTGAGACTTACAGGATATTTCAGATGTCAAACATTATTACGGGGTGCAAAATTTGTCTAAATAATTTCAAATGGGCGTATTGTATATCGTTATAGCATCTAATTGAATATCATTTTCTAGTTTCTGTCAAAGCAAATGAATTTGGTGTGCAGGTGATACGTGCACGCGAAACCTCCTCTCATGTCTTAGACGTCTTTCTTGTTATTTTGAAGTATTAGGTATTTCTGATGGAGTTTGGTGGTGTTTGCTTACTCAACTAATCTGTTAATTAGCGCAGGTCTATCTCTTGATCTAGGTTGATCTTTCTGGCTTTTTCATTCCTCTTATAATTACTGCTCTTATTCTAAAGCCAACAAGACTTGCTGTAAAAGCCAATGTATATTCACTCCAAGTCCATATTCTCCCATGAAATCCTTCAATCATAGGTGTTTTTATAACCGGAATGCGTCTACTACAACCAACTGGACGTAACTGTATGAAATGTGGTAAGATAATCAGTCGAGAGTTCACCGCGTTCTCTTGGACTGTATATTTTCCACGCTGGAACTATAACTGAACAAGTACTCCATCGATCTCAAGAGGCAATTCTGACTTTTTTCTCTGATATATTTTAGTTTCGCTTGATCACAACATTCTCTTCTAGTTCTATACAAAATCGTTTCTTTTTCCCTCTAACAGAATCCTACTTACATGTTCTTTTATATTCAACACAACTGACAAATGACGTAATTAATTAAAACAATAAACAATAGTTAGCCTCGTTGTGAATGTGGCCAATTTTCTACAGTAACGTTTCTGTAGCGTTTGAACGACTGAAGACCAATCTCATGCCTGAGTTTTTTCGTAGTAGTTACTTAATAGGAGCTGGCTTACCAATTGCTGTAGTTGTTGATTAAATCTATTGGGGTGGGCAGCCCTCAGTGCGCAGGCCGGTGTATCAGCGTGCTTTAACTGCTTGGAATTGTACGAAAAGACTTGAAAACTAGCTTTTCAGACTTCATCAAGTATCAATTACCCTTAAGACATCTTAAGTATTTTTTATAATCCACGTCAATGAAGGGGAGGATAACTTTAAACAGAGAGCTTGTAGAGTTGCAGTTTGATTCTAAGTCTGAAATCAAGAATTGAAAGCCACCGTCTATTCGACTTATACTGAGAGTCTTCGAATAGGACGTCTTGTCAGAGCTCTTTAAAAACATTCATCTCTTCTCGAGCTTATTACAGTTGAGAGCAGTATTTTTCCAAAGTGGAAAGTGCGAAGTTCAAAGTTATATCGCTGAGTTCTTGGCGAAATATTACGTGTTACGTGTTACCATCACGTCATCAGACACCAATACTCTTAAACTGTACAAAGAATACGGTTTCTTCTGGTTATCGATTTTCGCCTCGATCTGGCCACAGCCTCGCAAACGCACGTCATCTTAAGGCTCAATAGTAGGGCTAAATGTTACGATAAACAGCGACTATGGCTGACAAAGTCGACTTTTCGTCATTTACTGTTGACGAACTTCGTAACATTTTAAAACAAAGTGGAGTTTTGTACTCAGGATATCCGAAGTCAAAAGTCACACAGTTATGTAAATCAGCATGAGACAGACTGTGTGGTCGGAGAAACTGACTGTGGTAAAATCAACCCTGCCTTTCGTTTGTAGCCTCTCTATCAAACGAAGTGAAAACGAGGACTCTTTTAACCTGAAATAGCCGTATACAAACAGCACCTTAAGTCTCTTTGACATTCTTGAATTTTTGGTTTTCTGTTTCTACTTCTGTCTCGTCATGGTTTCTGGGAGATGATTATCCCTTTTAGTTCAGATACTTTTTTATTTGGCTTTAATAATGTCATATGGCAGTGAAGTACTGTTTGAATAAACCAACTTTCAGACTGATTTTTCTTGGCCCACTTATTAAATATAGGCTTCTTCATTAAAATGTTTTATCCACCGCTGGTTTAAATTTTTTATATTCAGGAAGAATTGATGCTTCGACACGTAAACCAGGACCCAAACAAACTGGACTGAGGATTGAACCCTAGGTTACAAGTCCATCATTTTAACCATTTCACCATTCCTGTAGCTAGAGCGAATTCAGCTGTGAGGGAGAGGGAAGACGGTTTTACAGGGGGGGGGGGGGCAATGTAAAAATTGCGATGTAAAGCCCTACGTACCAAGTCATGCAAATTTTCTGCATGCAGGGTGGCAAGTGTTATTGCTCCCCTTGCCCCCTTTGGCTACGAGCTTGCATTTGATTACAACATATTCCTAGTGTTGTTTTTATATGTATTTATACATATGTTTTGTCCTTATAGATGCTGTGTTGATAAAGATATGAGTGAGCAAGTGTCATCAGCTGGATTATTCTGTCCATCACCGCCTAACTAGGGATGTTGAAGGACGCGAACCACTTTAGAGAAAGCCAGGCAAGTGTAACACAGTTTGAAAACATGTCGACTTCGTCAGTTTCAGTCAACATGTTCCTTGAACCGGCATTTTTAATTATGTTGCTAATAGCAACATCAATAGCAAACAGTCTACTTATCATGAAGATCATTTCCGAAAGGAGAATACAAACGTCAGTCAATTTTTACTTGATTTTTCAGTGTATTGGTAACCTCGGTATGAGTACGAGTACATTACCATTTGCTGCTCTGGCAGCAGTAAGAGAAACTTGGCCACTTGGAAAGGATATTTGTGTGCTTAACTATGGTTTAAATAATTTCTTCTCTCTACTTTGCATATTGAATATGATGATGATAGCTTACAATCGTTATAAATCATTGACAACCAACATGCATCGCTTGATTGTCAAACACGTTCTTACTGTCCAGCTTGGACTTTGGTTCATTTGTGCTGTCTCGACGTTTCCATGGCTACTGATACTTGACAAAGTGGGGCACTGGAAATTTTCAAGCGGATTTTTAAAGTGTGTGGTAGTTGCCTCTGACAATGAGACAGAACTCATGTTAGTGTATGCTATATCACGACAGATCGTATGTGGAGTGTTTCCTCTGTGTGGCATACTATGGTGCCTCGTTCGAATAGTGGTAACAGTGCAAAAAACCAGGAAAAGTGTTGTACCACCACATTCCATAGCAAAGCTCCTTCCAACTGGTTGCTATTTAAAATCTGCCTACACGAACATACTGCTGATGGGTTCATTCGTTATGTTTTGGTTTCCACAATCCCTTCTCATTGGATTGGAAAAGTGCGGCGTTCACAATGTGCCAAGTGCGCTACAGAGACTATGTGCATATCTTGTTTGGATGGAGTGCTTGATTCTGCCTTTAATTTGCCTATTTAGGAATCCGAGGTTGATGAGAAGTTTGTTGAAATCGAGGCTTTTTCGAAATTGTTGCCCAGTTTCGCTGGAGGGTACCAAGTCGGAGGAATATCAATACAAAGATAACAGGCCTTCGGTGATTTCAACCGACAGTTTCTTCTCGATCACAAACCATAAGGCGACAACTGGCTTTCCAAATGTGGCGCAACAACCTCGACTTTAGTGGTAACTCGCACTCCATAGCAACAGTTTGGCCTTGGAGATAAATGATCCTTTAACACCAGAATGTAATTTCTGTTCCATGAAATAAGATGAAATCACAACGATGGTGTAAAGAAGATGAGGCAGAGCTATTACTCTTGCTCTAGTGTCGAACGAAGAGTATTTCTCGTTTGAAAGAATGGCCTGCTCTAGATTATTTCAAAATATCATTCGCTGACTCATCGACTTGAATTGTTATTTATCATCCAAGCCCATTTTAAAGGGATGTGCCGAATTTCTTCCTTAGAGTTCACATAGATGGTAATTATATAATTGCGGTATGTCACGGAGACTATATGTGTTGCAAATCGTAACGAAACGAAAGCAATTTTGCGACGAACTAAAAAAAGGGATAATACAAAGTTGAAAGCGTACGTGAGGAACTTCGAATTGATTGAAATGACTACACTGTTTCCGTTTTGTCGAGTTTATTATTTTATACCCGTGTAATTAAGTAAACTAACTCCGTCAACAATATTTAAACATAAGGGAATCAGTATTTTTGGAAGTAAATTCTACAATGTGTACATGTTTTGTTATGACTTCTAGCTTACGCCTCAAAGCAGCGAATCTTCAGTCATATATCCGTATTCCATAAAATGATCACGAGTACTAAGGGCTTAACTGGTTGATACAATTATTAGTTGAAGAATTGTAAATTACAAATACAAGTCTTTATTATTCTAAGAGTGCTTTGTACTGTGGATTGTACGACTCTGATGTTATAAATCCGTCAATTAGAGACAAAAAGCAGGTCTTATCGCATGAGCAATGTACATTGCATCACTAAGCCTTGCGACTGTTTCCTTCATCTTTTCTGATGATCACAAGTGTCATGTAAGTAGGTTTAAGAATCCGTAGAACTCTATGTCTTCTTTCAATTAACATTCACAAATTATCAAAGTGGTTGTATTGCGCACTAACCTGTCTTTAACACGTGTTACCATAAACTCGGTGCAATCCTAGTTGGAGTGCCACATGGCTGTCTATTGTCCCCTGTGTTATCCAACTTATATATACCCGGACTCTGAAAGAAGTCAGATTTCGGAAGGACAAATACTAAATGGAGGTACACACATTACGGAGGCTTGCTTTGTAGATGATATAATGTACGTACCGTCCCATTTCATACCTACTATAACTGTCAACAACCATCTAATAAGACGTTTGCATCAATTCCGGTCTGTAAATCAAAGTTTGCAAATGCAAAGTGCTAACAAATAAAATGTAGATTCATATCGTTACGATACTCTAGTACAAATTGTGAATGAAGTTGTTTATCTTGCTTCTGTTGCTTCTTATATCAAGAATGAAAGTGATCGTCAGAAATTTCATAAACATTTGCTATTATTGCATTTGTTTTGCTGTTAGCGCTGGTGAGTCCACGTTGAGAAGCGATATCGTGAGCAAGCGTCGAGTTAATACCCTTTCTATTGAAATCTTGGTATTCGAATCCACGAGACTAGGGCATGAACTTCGCAACTTTAGCAATAACAAGATCTTAAACTTAAATAATCTTAGTCGTAATAGAAATTTATCTTGAAAAACACGATTTACTTGGAGGTGTTTGATGGATAGGTTGCCACTCTAATGTTAATAATGATTATCATCGCTTTAGTACTCGATTGCATTCTGATCTATATTGGAAGAAGAGACTGTGTGCAGGACTGTTCTTCTCGGTAGCAATCTATTCGGTGACATGTGGACCCCAACAAACGAGGTAGACTCCAAGAATTTAACAATAGCAATACGAGGTCAAATATTTTGAAGAGAAACTGTCCAACCATGTTCGACAAAGAAAGAAGTAGTTTGGGCATGTTTATAGACTCTGATAGTACAACTGATAGTATTGTGGAAGAATGAGGAAAAAAGTAAGGCATCTACAAACCAAATTAATCGATAAAATAGAAAAAGTACTGATGGTTGAGAAGCCTAATCGATTGGGGATGGGCAAAACTGTATGCCAGTCAGCAAAGGAGAAATTAGTTTTCTGCCTTGCCATTACAGAGAAAAAACTGTGCTTTGTCCTTCTCTGTGGTTCGTAATGATAATTTCATTTAATTTGTAACGCGAGATGGCATCCTTTGATGAGTTTTGTAATGCATTTGTTTGATTCCTTATAAAAACTATCGACTTTTAGGAATTGGTATCGGCTGTGGCAATCACTAGACCAACGCTAGTCGATCTCCACTTTTTACAGAGCGATATGGAATTAATATAGGTAAGCAACTTTATTATACTATGGCTAGCACACATTTTACTGATTGCTTAAGATGAAACGGCTCTTCAGTCAGTTTTGAATCGTTATCGTGGTCTATCGATTTGCATTCGTACATTTTCGAACCGTTCTCTTGAACCGAAACTACCCAGGAAATTTCTCCCCTTCCTCCCTGAAAATTTTCCTCGAGTCAACGATCATGACATTAAATATATGCCTTCCTTTCAAAGTAAACAGCATGATCGTAAAGTCATCGTCGTAACCCTTGTTTCCATGACAACAGCAAAGCGTCTTACGGCGCATTGGGAACGATTTCCAAAAGTTCCTCTTCAAGCAGCAAAGCTTGAAGCTCGTTGTTGCGCAATTATACACAAGTCGTCATAGAGACTAAACATCAAATGCACGTGACTTAATGCATGTGACTTGAGAACACCGATACGGAAATATCGTCTGTCTGTTTTCAATACATCCAGTTTTTCATGGCTTGAGCAGGTGCATGACAATATCACTATTACACAATTTTATGGACCTAGATGTCAAATATATATAAAACAGAATAATCTGCTTTGTCTATATGCTGTATTATCCGATATAATATCTGTTAAAATATCACACGTTTTATTTATCTCCCCCAAAATAATTCTGGCAATTACAATAATTCCAGAGTGAAAATGTTCTACTGTGGCCCTTAATTAGCTTAATGACTGACAGTAGAAATGTGCTATCATAAGTTTGCCGACACCTTTTAGTAGGAGCTCACGCTGTTTTCACGCAAGCGACTGGAACGCGAGACATTTACGACATTTCTATTCATGGAAGCTAAGAACAATGTATGATTTTCCTGCTCATATATGGTTGTGAAACTTTAACCTATTATCGCTACGACATTACCCAGCTGCGTACAGTTCAACTACACCCATTAAGATCCTAACATGGTGAAGCAATTACGTAAGCAACAAGGAAGTATGGAAACGAACAAATACGGAAGACATCAAAATTATGTTAACAAAATGCCGTTTACGATGGCTTTGTCAAGAATGAACAGCCGAAGTGCAAAAACACGAAATGCAACAGATGATTTGAATTTAAGACTTTAAAATTTAACATTCTTGTGCTGTCTGACTGAAGTTTTCGCAACCATCATTTGGTTTTTCGGGACAACTGTACCAAATAGCTGTCACGTCCAGCAATGATGTTGTCAGTTTCCTTACAAATAACACCTTCGTCGGAACTTTATCCTATCTTGCCTCGAATACTCATTACATTTTTCCCACCACAAAGTTTTCCTACACCACTTCAAGTCAAAGCAATTTCAATACTCTGTGGCGAAGGTAGTTTTTTGGTCTGATTTTTATCTTTTCCACTTCATAATTTTCGAATAAGATTTTCCGCTAAGAAAAAAAGGATGAGAGGGAGAGAATGAACAACTTTGAACTGCGATCTCATCGGTGCTCTCTCCCAACTATATAGACACAGTCATTCCCTAGTTCACATTTGTCAATGCCGACCTGACTTACTCCCAGTTAAGCATCATACACGTCTGAAGAAGGCTGACTTGAGAATTCGAAATATCAGTTCATTGTTATATTCAAAGTACATTATGTTGTTTACTTTCCGTTTCGACTGATACATGTCTTTATTTATATCATTCTACTAACACAAAATCTCTCTCTTTTCGGTATTTTCCTTGCAGTAGTCCTGCATCTCGATCCCTACTTTCAACATCCGATATAAATAAAAGTTCTTTCCCCACAGAAACTTCTTTCATCTCAGCGGCCGTCAAAATATAGATTTTGTCAACCTGCAACTAGCTGAAGCATCTTTGCCAACATCAAATAGTACAAAACTTGCGGGAGTTCGGAAGTAACTATTTTAATACTATAATCCTTTAACTTAAAAATATATCCTGGAATTGTTGATCTTACCTTGCCCACGTTTTACTTAGGCCTGGCATCAAAACTGAATCACTGTGGTGTGACAGTACAATTCTAGTTTTCCTTTTTCTTCTCCACTTTTTGAACAAAGGATTGGACGAATCAGATGTTGCTTACTGACATTGGCGTACGGGGCGGGCTGCAAAGGGGGCATTGTAGCCCCAATTTCCATAGATTTAAAATTCAACTAAAACGATCACCCATATTCGGGGGGGAAGTGGGGTTGAGGGGTGTAATAAATGTCCGAATATAAATATTTTGCTAAAAAATACGTCTACCTTGGAACTTCATAATTCAAATTTTTACGACAATTTCAGATTTGATATTGGAGAGGAAACTGTTAAGACTTTCAAACTGTTAAATTGAAATGGTCTCATACTCGTGTGCCTGCCTATATGTTGGGGACTGCGAATCTGTGAGCAATTGTGCACGGTCTTCCAAGAAAACCATGCCACTCACTAACATGGGCAATCGAGATAAAAGTTTCGAATGACAGTAAAAGAGGTAATCTGCAGGTATTGCTTATCATTTAATAACATTACAATGCCATAACATCTCTATTTACATAATGTGAAAGTGCATCGCAATTCTATAACGCATTACAATGAATCTAAAATATGCTGCCATTTCATTAATTAATGCATAATGTGATTAAATCGACAGATGTACGTATAACTATTACACTTTTGTGATATTGCAAAATTATGCGTATTGTGCAGTGCATAATTACCCGCATCGTGCTACTTACAACCTGGCGTTAAAGTTGTGTTACTGGTGTTATCTTTGTTTACCCTACTAGTGAGATAACCAATGGCGATGAAGAGTTAATCCTTTTTGGAAATTAAAAATATAGAAGGGCAAACCCTGTAGCGTAGCCCTGAAATCGCTAGGATGGTGGGAGGCTAAGTGCAAAAGTCCAGAGGTACCGCTTTGTTGGAGGGGTGGGGTGGGGTGTAGGTGCGCTCTTCCAGAAAATTGAACATTTTATTGCATTTGTGTTTAGACTATTTTCTTACCATGATCATATCCTAACATCGTTAATGTCTACAAAATTAAGCACTATAAATATTTTATTCTGTGAAGGGGGCATGCCCCAGTGATCTCCCCCCAAATAAGCTCCATTACTATTCTTTAAATTAACGGGCAGCAAATCGTTCCACCTGCACTTCGGTCTAATCAAACACTGTGGTTAATACGAAACCTAACCTGTCCACTGATGTATGATGACATTTACCAAGTTCGTATTACACTTTAAAAGACACCATCATGGTACTCCTGTAAGACTGATTAGAGCGCCCTGGCCCGTAGGCAGATCAAAATTAAGCTAGTAAGGACCTGAGAACGGAATATGTAGAGTACATGTAGTATACTTAAAGCGGCAAGAGCCTCTTTTATGATTCCGTCCCTATCATCTGTCGGATAGATTAAGAAAATGGTATTCGTATCGCCAACACTAATCTTTTTCACGTTGCGCTACTGAGTAAGGGGCGCACTGGGTCATGGTTCCCCTTGTAGAAGTACGAAGAGATTAGATAAGCCAGTTACTATCGCACTTTCATGTCAGTATGCAATTATTCGCAGCGCTTGGGAGAAAAATTTAAAAAATTCTCTGGGTGGATTCTAGACCCTGGGAGAATTCGTGGCTCTGGCCTTCCACTTTGACTCCCCTCCTTACAAATTTCTGTGTACACTACTATGATATGTTCTACAGTGTAGGTTAAATACGTTACGTTATTTTGAAATAGTCCTAAAGTAAGAGAAGTAAACACCGACCGACTTATTCATCAGTCAAAAGGCATCGATAGGCAAAAAAAGATTTTCATCAAATTAACAGTTTATAAAAACCATTATCGATTCTAAGCTTTCTCATTTTGTCTCTTTTCTTAAACGTGGATATATAACATTGTGTTACAATAAAGTACTAAAAATCGATTGAAAATACCCTCTCTAAAACACCTGTGCAATAAGTATTTGCCATGATGGCTCTTCGGTTACTTCACCAAACGGCTCATGGCACAGACAGAGTTTGGGAATCACAAGGCAACTTCCCTTTGAGATGTTGCTATTTGTATTTAGATACGTCTTTGCAACTGATAGACAACAGTCAATAAACGAAGTCGATCGACTGACCCTTCCCACGCTTAAATAGCCAATAAAATCTGCAAATAACATTTAGCACGACTGTTAACATGGGCTCATTCTAACATTGTCTCTGTTCAATTTTTCGCATTCTTTAACTTCTGCCTGTTAGTATAGCAAAAGAATACCATTTCATAAAAGCAGCAGATATTCGCTTGGTCTTATCTCCTTCTTGCAGTCTGCGTTCTTTCTGAATGTTTTCATGAGCAGGGGCTGAAACACTGTTTTGGCGAAGTATCAATTGTTGCTTTAAAGACTACCGTGCTTTGGATATACTAGATTAACAATTTTGAGACGAACAAAATCATGGAAAGGAGCGGGGAAAAATAGTATGCGGAGGGAAATTGATGACGTCACAAAGCAAAAGGACGATATGACTCCAGATATCTGAAGGCAACCCCGGAATCGGCTGTTTTCGACATTACCGGACCTGTAGTGTATATGACATTTAAACTAGAGGCGTTTGAATTTCAAACGTTTCCGGTCAAAACTCTTTTAATATTCCTTGGTTCCTGATGTATGAACCAGCATCAAATAACAAGGTTTTGTTAGAGAGATTTAAAACTTTGATAGCTGATATCTTGACGTTGGGAAAGAGCACCACTCCCAAATTTGGCCGTTGACATTCTTACTAATAGTGCAACATTAAAATTAAGTATTTTTTCCGAAATTCAAACATTTTCAAAATCATGACGCCACACTTGCCCTCCGCATAATGGACCTTTTGAAACCTTTGATGGGCTTCAAACATACATATCACCCCGTACCCAATATAAACTCCTTTTTACTGGTTTAAATATCTCCCTCATATGTCTCTCCATATATCCTCTCCCAAGAGGACGACAGTACACTGGTCCTACTATAATGCCAATGTCATTTACATAAACCAAAATAATTCTGAATCTTTTGGAGATAGGAGCTATAGGCCAACGGTACTTTTCGTTCGAGTATATTTCCATAGCTAGCTTTCAATCAAACTTTGAATCTAGTATCTACTATGGCCCTGAGCGTTACAAATATGTTTTCCCTCGCCGATCAGATGCAGCATGCGCATGTCTGAATTTTCTAATTGGGACTCTCTTCGGTGGTCGATGAAATCCGAAAGTTGACTTATGATCATCAATAACCTTCCACCATTTAATCTCGCTGTTAGATTTGAATGTGCAGCGGCTAACTTTATCATAATCTCTTAATACGAGCTCCTTAGAGGTTGCCATGACAGCAGTCACTACGTAAAGCACACACGCGATAAATGTACTTCATGTCCGTAAGCACGTGAGAAGGTTTGACTTGCGGTATGTCTTCTATTGATCAGATTAAGCGATGACGAGGAAAGAATTAGAGCTCAAAGCGAGGCCAAAACATCTGGGCGACTTTTGAAAACCTAGTAAATTCACAAAGATCAATGTCCGACAACTTTGATAATTCAAATCAAATTTAGATTAATTCATGTAGACACAAACAGAATTACAGTTGAGAACTTCTTAACTTGAGATCAGTTTGGGAATAATAATCAATGTATTTCTGATCAGAAAATGTGCAGAAAATACTCCTAAGAAAATGAAGTAAATGGCGAGTCTATATGAGGACATCTGCTAAGCTTGCCCGAATGCTTTGGTACAATACAACGTTAAAAGCCAACCGAAATTCGTAACCCAAAGCGAGGTCAGAGTCATTATCTACGTTTATAGACAAGCATTGACTAAGCCTCGTATGCATGCTTCTATTTTCACAAAATACTTAAGTGGGACATCATAAAGTCATGAAAATCAAAAGTTCGACAACATTTTTAACTAATGTATTCTTCATGTTTATGGAGATAGGCCAATTTTTGGACAGCCATGTCTTGAGAAAACCTTTGATGCATCGTTTCAACAGTTTGACGCATTTCTACCAAGTCTTAGTATATGAGCTCAGTTCATGAAATTACACACTATGCAAAATCAGCTTTTATTTTCTTAAGGGCTTTGTGAAATAGTCGATACTTGTAGCGATATTTGTGTACCGGCGTTTGATGGTTGATTTTCGACTGTGAGCTGAAAAAAGTTTCTTTCCAACAAAGAGAGGTTTCATGACGTCGTCATCTAAGTGTTCTATCTAGAAATGTTTCATTTGCTATGATGTGAACCATTTTCCATGTTGATTTCCAAAGCCTAAAAGTTAGGAATGATGCTGTTTATTGGTGCAAGATTAATATTTTCAGTTTTCCTTGCTTGTAACAATATCAATTTAATATCTTACTTTTCGGCGGATTAGATTCGTGGTAAATTAATTTATGTCCGGAATGTGGCATACGCTTCCAAATAATACTGATGTGAAAGAAATACTTCTACAAATGTTGCCAATTTTTATCGCTACTCTCTCTGAGATCACATCCGAATATTCATATTATCCTCAAATATGAAAAACGCGACGAAATCAGAGTAACACTCCAAAACTCCAACCTCCCTCCGACAACTACGGTTGCCAACTGTACGGTATTCTAAGGTACAATACGGTATTTTAGGGTGCTTGTACGGTGTACGGTAAAGACCCCTACTGTACACCACAATGCATAGTATTTCAGAAATATTGAAAAATACCCTAAAAGGTACAGTGTTTTCGCTAATCCACAGTCAGGTCTTCGAGGCGCGCCCTGGTATCTAAAGCCTGTTTATATCAAAGGCTACAGCAAAAGGAATGGACTTCGCACTTCACTCTGTCTGTTGTTAGGTCTGATCCCCACTAGAACTCATACTTTTCCAGATGAAGCTTTTTCATGTGATGGTAAAGTTGCTTAAACTGTGAATTTTATTGTTTTGAAACACTTTTAACGCACTCGAGCCTTTTAAGATTTTTATGGGCGTGAACATACCCCTCATTCCCATACGGTATTTTACGCGACCGAAGTTGGCAACCCTACCAACAACCCTCTAGTGTGTTACTAAGCACAATATAATTTCTTCATTCACGTAAGGAAACCTCTATAGCTGAAACATAAACAGTGATCAAGTCTTCCATCGCATATTCGGCTAGTGCAGCTACTGTCTACAGAATCTATCCTACTGTATGCATTCTTTAACCCCATATTGAAAGTTGTTATGATAAATCCAAAGATACCTCTTGGGTTTCCATCTCTCTTCCTTGCAAAGCTTTGCCATCTTGTGGCTCCACATTAGCTGTCTGCAGTGGAATACTTTGGCTTGCTACTTCCTTTGGTTCAGCTTGAGCCTCCGCCTCTTTCGCTGGTTCTGGTTCTTTTACCGGCTCTCCGTTACTCGGTTTTGGTGGCTTGGTGTCCGGAGTGTCTTCTAGTGGTTTACTGGACGGCTCTGCTTTCGTCATCTCAATATGTACACTCGGAACATCGGGCTCAAGGCCTGGATTGATCTTTCCATCACGTTGATCCGGAGAATAATCGTAGCTACTCGAAACACTATATTTCTGTTTATTTGGTCTCTCACCTTCGACATCCTTGACACGATATGAAAAACGTCTCCCTGGCTGCTTCTTGCGATTGCAATACTAAAATGAAAGAGAAAACATTTTGTAAAGTAGTTGTACAGTAAGTGGCAGATACCATATATTACAACGCCTGCCACTCAGCCGTCCTCCTATAGTACCCCCTCCCCCGCCCTATGATGTCTCTCGGCTATGACGAGGATGATGGAATCGGCAATAGATATCACAAAATAGCGAGTTGAAACTCTTCTCTTACATTTTTGAAGGCCGGAGGGAATGTACTCTTGCGGGTTTATGGCCGAGGGACTTAAAATGGGAGGAATATTTTCTTTGTATCTGATATTAAAATTACGATAACACTCATCTTCAAGAGAGTTAGAAGATATCGATTGTTCGTCCTGGTCCAACCATGTATTGCATTGAGCGAAGAAAGAGGTGCATACCAGAACTGTTTGTCCACCTTGCTGTCGTTACACCTATAGTAATTTTTTTCACTTTCTTCGATGCCCAAGTAAACATTTGATTTTCCATTTTGTAATCAATTGAAGATCTTGGCTTATGTACGGATGCATATATTAGCAGCTGTCTTCACAGACTGGGGGACGTCTATCCCAATGGGGTGTATAGTGGGAAGGGGCTCATAATCGCGTTTGGCTTGTACTCTGGCCAGGACTTTATTATGATAAGCATTCCGGTTAGCATATATTCACGCGTACAGTCCGGGCTTTGCGATACCTAATTGAACATATACGAATATATATAATGACGAAGAGACCACGGTGACCTGATGAAGAAACGACAAGTTTCGAAAGCTTGCAAGCAAAATTATCACCTCCTTTGAAAGTTGCTGCCCTCGAATAACCTCAGGTGACTAAATTTACACCACGAGAGTTCATTAAAGTAAATAAGGTAAATAGAAGTAAAGTAAATAAGGTAAATAAGGTAAATAAGGTAAATAAAGTAAATAAAGTAAATAAGGTAAATAAAGTAA
>JAAAKL020007498.1:3533-16827 GCA_010016065.2 Carybdea cf. marsupialis auct. non (Linnaeus, 1758) | reverse complement strand
ATACATGCCTTCAAAGTTTTGGAATTCTCTATCAAAACCTTGCTGATTTGCCCTGGTTCATGACGTAATGAACCAGGTAAAATTAACAGAGGTTGGATAGAAAATATTACAAATTTAAATGCTTCTCATTTAGTCTTGATAGAGAGCTCAAAATTTGTGATAATACTTCTCTCATAACGAGGAAAACATTCCCGGACTCAAAGTTTGAAAAATCGAAAATTTATATTTTGCGAGTTGTTTAAAATTACCCCAACCTTCTGTTCATTTTTCCTCAGGTAGTTGCATTTTAAAGAAAATTCTGTATTGCATATATATGGTAGTTGTTTCAGTACCGATAATTTCTGTTGCCTCAAAATTATCATAAACAGAACACAATTTCGTCGCTTTAATCGGTTTACATTGATACTGTTCCTCTTCTTTGGTTACTAACGAGAAAACACTGCCACACCCTTTTTTCTTTTACCTCTGGGTTTGCCCCCCCAACGTGAGGGAGCTGGCTTCGTGCCTGTGAGATATACAGTTACAGACCTTTGGAGTCTATCTGAAGACAATTCAGGAGCTACCCATATTAAAGTTAGAGCCACACTGAGCTCATGGCGTCTTACAGAAGATTCCTTAATAAAATTCTATCGTATTAAAATCTTTGATGGTTTCAAGTAACACATAAAGAGACCAGGTGCGTGTCCAAAGTAAACATCTTGGTAGTGTTTACTCTGCGTGGCTTTTTTGATCTTTTCGCTAGTAAACAACAAACTGAAGTCGACAATTATTCTTTTTGTACCAAGTAGCCATATGTTTGTGCTATATTAATGGCACGCCAAAATTTTCAAGGGTTTCTATTGAGTGAAGGTCTACGAGAAAAAGCTATCTACATAAACACCGAAACTATAAACAATACTATCTGGTCTCTATTCTAACTAAGGTAAGCATCTAGTAACTATGTCACAGTGAATATGTAACAGCATGGCGTTTCTATAAGCTGACTAGCATGAAAATTGTTATCAATTTGATTGTATTGCATGAATTTGAACTGTCAGTAACGTCTTTCCCAGTAAATTTTCGCTTATTGATTCCTTGTCAGTAACTTTTCTGTGGGTAAGCTCTCCACCAGTACGTTTTGCATCAGTAAGCTCTCCGTCTGTATGTTCTGTGTAAGTCAGGTCTCCGTCAACATGTTCTGTCTCAGCAACCTCCCTCAGTTCGTTTTGTGTCGGTAAGCTCTCCTTCAGTACCTCCTGTCTTGGTAAGCTCTCCCTCAGTACGTTCTGTCTCAGTCAGGTCTCCATCAGAACCTTCAGTCTCAGTAAGCTCTCCATCAGTACATTCTGTCTCAGCTAGGTCTTTGCTAATAAGCTCTGTCTCTGTCAGCAGACTCCGCATCGGGAGCTTTCCTCTGTCTCACTTTAGTTTTTGTGTGACAGATATGCATGTTTTCCTAACCCCGTTCCAAAATATTATAAGTTTGAAAAAGAGCATTTTGGAGACTTACATGTCAGACCTCCCTGCTGTTAAGCAAAGAGGTCTAGGAAACAAACAATACCAGGAATGGGCACCTCTTGTATGTGGCACGTGTCTTGTGTGATTTGTTCATTTTTCACCAAAATTTAATAACAAAGTAACTTCTAGTTGTCCAGTATTGTAACTGTAAGACCATACCTGCTACGGAATCCTCTAAGAAAACTGTTGCCCCATATTGCCACCCAAATCTTGGAAAGTTCCTTACAGAAAAATATTGCTCCATATTAATGTCCAAAGTTCAACTAATGTAACAATGCCTGATTAAGGAACCATGGGCATCGAAAAATGTTTGAATTAAAAAGGGAGTTAGCATTAAGGCAAAATTATTCGTCCAAGAAACGGTGATAAATGTGGACAGCTAGGTTAAACATGTCTCGGGAGAGAAATAATTTGATGTTACAGAGATAAAGTAATAAAAACTATTCAACATTCGTATTGTCCCAAAAACGGGATCAAAGACCTGATATATTTTTAAGTGATACTTCACAAGACCTTCAAATACGTAAGTGAGCTTCAACTTTGGTTAAAAAGGATACACTACTATCTGGTCTCTAACAGACGAGGGGGTTGGAATAATAGAGGGGTATGGAAAAATTCTCAAGAATTAATCGTCCCGGGAGGTGGTGGAAAAAATTGACTTTCCTTATTTCATGGAAACAGGTTTAATATATAACAATGATGTGCAATAAACTTTTTACAGTCTTTATATATTAACGAAATATTAACAAAAGATACCAACAATAGTACATATACTTCAACAAATTCAAGAGTTTTTACGCACGGATTTTTAAATGATTGATAATGCTTTTTATGAAAGTAGTTTATAAAATAATCATTGAGCTACAATGCACTAACAGAGAACTTTGTGTTTTTAAGTCTTGTTTGATAGATGTCCTGCTTGGAACTTTATGCCAAAATTAATAAGCGGGGGGTTGGAATAAGAATGTCCTGGGTGGAAAGTTTTCGAAAAATTAATAAGCCGTGGGGATGGACGTCTATTAGAGACCAGAGAGTAGATCTTTTGATTGTGAAAACGCAGTACAGCATGAGCGTTGCTCATTGAATATATCCATCAGTAAACTAAGTGAAGAGGAGACCTATATTATCAAAGAGTGGAGAAGCTACAACACCAGCAGCCCCTCATGTTCGGCCGGGCCTAACCTTAAAGGCTAAACCTCTATTTTGCGGCCAAGGTGAATCTACATTACTAGTTACACGGAGATACTCTTCTTAAACACAACCATTCAAAAGTAGATATTATTCAACACAGTAGTGGCATAATGGTAAAGTATCAGACTCACAATACAAGGATCGAGTGTTTAGACCGACCCTGAGCTTGCCAGCCAAGATCCAAGAGGTACTGTGCTCTGTCTTCTGCTCTCATGAAGCTGGGAACTATGTTTCGAGAGATAGGAGAGAGAGAGAGGATTGCAAGCATGGAGAGCAAGGCGAAGACATTGTCATCCGAAGGGTAAAGGTAACGCCGTTACTACTAGTACCATCGACCTTGGACAGGGTAAAATAATAACAAAAACAGAAGTAAAAGAAAATCTGCGTATCCGAACTTTTGATATTCTTTTGAATGTATACATTGGGCTACTCCAACTGAAACGACTTTAATGAAAGCGTATTTGATTCTCAGACAAATGGTTGCTGTTTTCCACGCAGATGGTATTTGCTTCAAAATGTGCGTGATGATAATAAGGTGAGTTTGGATGTCTGAGATAGAGACCAGAAAATTTAGCAGTTAAGAGTCTCTGGAAATGCTACAAGTAAACAAACAAATGGCACTAGCACCTAAGAAAAGAAAATCAACATACTTCAATGTTAGTTTGGTCATTTGATAAGACAAAATGGCACCCAGAAGCTACTATTAGAAAGACAGACAGAAGGAAAAAGAACCGAAGAGACAACAAGGACCACTTGGTTGCAGAACGTTAAAGAATGGACCGATACCAAGGAACATAAAACACTACTGAGGCAAGCACAAGATCAACAAGGATGGCGGATCACAACAGCCAACCTTCGAGTGGAAAACAGCACATGATGATGATAATTTTTTGGTAATGGGTTAACTGGCCTATTTTTTACATTTATATCAAAGTTTCTCAAACAAGAACTTTTATTAGCACTTTTAGAGAGAGTTAAGAGGACATTGTCAGTCCTTTCGTGACCAAGCCATATGACTTTAGTCACAGGCATCCTAAATTGCGTAAGATAATTCCGCTGCAACATTTTTTTAACAACCAACGAGAACCATGGATTATAGCTACGGCCCTTCGAGAGGCAGTTATTCTTAGGTATATCCATCTTCTTTGATCGGTTTAACGCCCTGCACTGCCCTTTTACAAGGGTCTGCGGAGGTGCACATGTACATAGGACATGCAACTGGAGCCTAGAGCACTTTTAGACCAGATTCCCTCCCTGACGTCACCAATGGCCCTTCCGGGATTTGAACCGTGACCCTCTTGATCTGAAGCCAAGGAACTTATCCACTAGTTAATAGCGACCTGGCTAGTGGTAAAAATTGAGTAATATTACAATTAACATAATCAACATTTACATCTTTCTACTATAGTGATACCGATACTATAGTTGTCATCATTACCAGTACTGTTTATTATTAACAGCGTTATGTTTGTGTAATGATCTTATTTTTACAATAAAGATGGTATAAGTAAATCAAAGAGGGGGGAGGTTTAAATCGTATCAGTTTTGTAGGTTTGATTTTGCCAGATGTGGGGTGGTGGGTGGGAGTGGGAAGGGCGTTGGAAGCCTATACCATTTGAGAATATTCATTGATGCTGATTCCTAGCACTTCACATTTGGACCAGTTGTTTTTAGCTACTTTCCTCGATTTAAATATGTAATATTTACCTTTTGGTCAATATATACGTAACGGGTATTTAATGGCAATAGGTAACTATTTAAGAAACAAAACAAAAGCAATCTGTCTCGCTGATCACAAAAACTTTAACATTTAACGATCTACCTGTAATATAATCTAATTGCAGTCAAATTCATGATTTAGGATCTCCTAAATTACATGCTTTACAATTACATTAAATATATCTAGACTCTGAAACTTTTTTGAAGGTTCAAAATTGGGTCCTTGTGACAAAGAACGGTAGTAGAGAGTCACATGATTCACGTTTTCAGGCTTTTTGATAAAAATCTAGTTCATAAATTTTTTTAAAAGTCAGTGAACATCGAATCCAGATAGTGAGTCTTCCACAATAAAAACACATAAAGGTTTCCATACCCTCTTATAAAAGCTCTCCATCTCCTGCTTACCTCATAGGGTAAGACAAAATTTAATTTGTAATTTTATGGGGGGTATACTCGATTTCGAAAGTAGCCAAGACAAGATAACATCAGAGAAATTTTCAAGGTTTACGATTTTATAAAAAATGTTACAAAATTCAAATGGAAAATGAAATTGAGGATGATTATCTTGAATTCATACAATAATGCAGTAAAAAAATTCATGAGATCGAACTATGAATTGCAATCTCCATAAGGAGTTCTTGGAAATATAGATTCATTGCAGATTGTGTTTCATGGAGAATATAGTCTTTAATGTAATCCTTCAAAAATCGAAGATGTAGCAGTGGGAAAAAGAAACTATCTGGTGTAAATGTTTTATAAGGTTTTGGAAAGAGTTGAATTAAGAATTCTTAGGCTGAGGTTTCATATCAGTATATATATTCAAAAGCTCAGCACTTAAACGTATGAATAGTCACCAAAAATACTTCCAAGTATTCAAAAGCTCTTGCTTCGATTGGTGAACAATGCAGAATATTCCGCCAGGTTCAAAAAAATTTCTTTGTTTTTATGGTACATTTACGTATATGGATATAGATACAATCGAGATCGAGTCACCAATGAGGAGATTTACCGACAGATTGCACTAGCTACGACCGTTCCAGAACCTACTCGACACGGTTAAGGAGAGAAAGTTGCGCTGGTTTGGACATGTAACAATATCAAGTGGCATTAGTAAAACCATATTGCAGGGCACAATGAGTGGTAAAAGAAGAAGAGCTCGACAGCACAAGAAATTGTGGGACAAAATTTACAAATGGACAAGAGTCACACCAGAAGAGGCCCTACGATCATCAGAGGACAGAGAGGTGTGGAAAAATATTATTCGTCAGAGTGCCGCAACGCCCCAACGACCTTCAAAAATGGTTACAGGATAGAGAAGAAGAAGAAGAAGAAGAAGAATAGATACAGATCTAGAAGTAACCTTGGATTTCATGGATTCAAATGAAGCATACAATTTACCTGCAATATCTAGAGACAGAAAGAGAGAGGACTTTATGAACTTTTACACCAGCATAACTGAAATGAAAGAGGAAACAAGACGTTAGATCTTTCTCAAAGATATGAGACAGGCAAGTAAATCATGTATTTGAAAAAGACCTTTAACACATAAAGGGAAGAAGCATAACTTGTTCATTAAAACATGAAAGAAAGACATTGTTTCGGAAATATGGAATGTGCAGGTAGCAAGGAGCACGTTTACGTGAGAGAGAAAAATCTTAATCAAAGCAAAGTGTAAGGCATATAAGGAACAACAAGTCTAAAAATGTGGCATTTCTAAATGATATCAACTAATCTATTACGTTATCATCACGTTTAAAGCTCGTTGAATCTTTCGTTTGTTTTTATTACTATCTTGCCATCCTTATTATATGGAAAGCCTTCTCAGATAATTTGTCTTTTCCTTCCTACGAGATCCTCCATCAGTTAATTGTGCCATCACGGAGGCGTGCTAATGCGTTTCCGTACTAACTCGACGAACTCCTTCTTTGATTGTGCTGCACGCTTTGCTTGATTTATGTCCACTCCAAGTATCTTTGTAATTTTAACCCATGGATCTCGGTAATATGTTTTTGTTGTTTGGCAAACATTGTGCTTTGTGATTGCATTGTTTTCCGCTCTACAAACATAGGCAACATATTTCAAGTATTGAGCATTGACATAGCTAGTTACATTTTGTGCTCCATTAATTTTCCGTATTTGTTTAGTACAATACACAAAGCTGTAATCTGCCTCCTTGTCCTCATCAGTATCATTACTTTTGGGGACATGTTTTCGCCTCCACCCTCCTTTTACCATGATTCTCATACAATTATGCCTGCATACCTCTGACCCAGTACAAGACTTGGGGCATGGGCTCAGAAGAGCTAGGGGCTTTATTTATTTGATTTCCCATCAAAGATGTGACCAATATTTTTAAAGTATTTGACATTCCCCAAATTCACTCAGAAAAATTTTCAACAACATTTTTTCCTTGAAATTTGCTGCTGCTGACGTCATCGTTGCCCCCATTTACGAGTCACCTACAAGTAACAAGAAAGATCTAAAGACAAAATTGCTCAGGATTAACCCGTTTTTAGTGAAAATCTGATAAATTGCATGTAAATAGCTCCTTTATAAACTCAATGCTACTACGCCCTCCAATCTCCAATCCTGTGAATCTTAAACAGCCCAGTCTGGGTTGAACTATCAGCTACCTCCTCTGGACTTTTTTCAGCCATTCTCCGTGTAAAAATTGTTCTGCACATAGTGATTTCATCAGTGGACGTATTTTGATGGCTCTTTGTCTTTTGTTTCAATGTTTAACGATTATTTTATACCATAAAGAATCTCGGACGGGCATTAAATTTGTGAAGAGCGATGTACAAGTAGAAGTCTTCATATTAAAAACAAAGGGAATCTTTTACCTGGTTAATCTTCCCACACAATTAACCTTAGAAGAATCACACTATCAAAGGAGCACCTGCTCCTGTCCTTTGTAGTGTATCAATAGTAGTGTTATTAGACTTAAGACGGCCATCGTGGATTTATACATGAAAGGCCATAGGATGGTCAAAGTAATTGTATGTTTCTCCAAAACGTTTATCAAGTTCCCAATACAAGGTTTCTTATCTGTCTTTCAAAGAAGTTGAAGCAAAATACCTGTTCATTCTGTCGCGAAGAAAGAGAACATTCACCACGTGACGGCATAAAACATTATCGATGTTGTGATAAATAGAGTGGAGCAGGTGTTGTAGATTATTGCTAGCAATATTTAGCAAAGGATGAGCCATATGATTGTTAGCGAAGGGGTAATTTGTCAAACAAAGCTATCTATTCTAATGCAATTATGTCGCAATTGATTTAATTCATCCAAACACATCTCCTAGTGATGGAAAATGTTCACGAATGACGTAATCACTATCAATTGTATCCTGCTGAAGTAGAGGTTAAGTATGCTACGAAAGAGAGGCTGGATCAAACAGAAGAAGCCTTACATCAGCTTATAATAGTGTTCTAGGCCAAGTTACTCTTTAAATTGAGTTATGCCAAAGCACCCTTTTCGAAAGCAGTAGAGAGGCCCAGTCAACAACGGCCGCCTCAAGCGTTGTACAGCAGGACATCTATAAAAATATGCTTCTGATGGTAAGGGAGGCAAAAGGAAGCAGAGGAGGAGAGGAGTAAATGTGTGAGAAGACAGGGGAAAACGAACAGTGGAATGTACTGAATAAAGGTTGATACTAGGAACTGGGAGAAAGTTGGCAGGCATGATGGTGCGGAGGAAAGCGGATGTGCTTTGCCTACAAGAAACTAACTTGAAGGGAAGTAAGGCAACAAGCATTGCAGAAGGGTACAAAATGGTAGAATAGTGATGTTGGGATAGCAGTGAAAGAGGAACTAACAGAAAATTTACTAGAAATGAAAAGATTGTCAGATAATATGATGGGCATAAAAGTGGGAGTGGGTAAAGTAATTCTTAACATCGCAAGTGCATATGCACCATAGTTTGGTTGCAAATATGAGGAGAAAAACAAGTTTTGGTACGATCTTGATGGTATATTGGAAAGTATAGCTGGTGACGAAAGAGTAGTATTAGGAGTAGTCCTAAACGGAAGTGATGGTAAAGGAAAAGTGGGAGATGAGAATGTGATGGGCAAGTATTGTATAGGTACAGGAAATGTAATCGGTTTGTGGATTTTGCAAAAAGTATGAAGCTTGCAGTTTTGCAAACCTACTTCAAGAAGAAACAGGAACACATAGTCACAGGGGCGGGTTGAGTACGCAAGTGGACTATTTCATGTGCAGAAGGACGGACCTAAAGGAATTTGGAGAAAGTGGTGATAGGTGAATGTTTAGTCCGGCAGCACAAGATGGTAGCATGCAAAACTTCTCTGAAGACAAAAAAGAAAAGGAAGGAGTTGGTGGAACCACAAATCAGATGGTGGAAGCTGAAGGCGGAGACCTGTGAGGAGAAATTTAAAGAAGATTTCACTAGAGTATTAGGATTATTATGTCTACCAGGTTAAGTAAATTGAGGTTATAAGTGGGTAAAAGTGGTTAGTGATAGATTGGCAGGGGTTAGGGATAGGTAGAATATGCTGTAGCAGTTGGACGTCATTGGCCACAGAAAAATTAGAAGTAAAACTGCCTCATCTCTTTCTCTTCAAAAAGTAAACGTTACATGTGTATCAGAGGTTATACTGAAAAGAACTGTAAGAACTGTTTGGCTTCTACAAAAGTGGTCAACTCTCAACTACGTAAACTGTTTTCTTTTCCACAGATTGGTATATTAGCAATCGCCATTACATGTAGTAAATATCGGCTAAAATTTGCAAAGAACAAATTGCCTTCTATATTAAACTCGGATATGCAAGGATTTTATATAAGCAACTTGTAAACCTGCCCATGGAATTTATTGACCAAAAAAACCTACTTGGATCACAATTGATAATTATGCTTCAAGAAATACATCTTAATCTTTAAATTTAAACTCATAAAGTATTTTTTGTCCCCACCACACAGAATGGTCCCCTCTAAGATGTTGGATTCGACAGATAATCAAGAAATTTAGAGTGTCTACATCTTTCCAATAATAAAAAGCTCTTCTTCCCAACAAGCCTCCCAAATTTGAGATTGAACAAGTCGACATGCAGATTCTAGAAACAGGAAGTATATTACGTTGGTCATTAAGTTAATCAGAAAAGGTGTAAAACCTACTGCGAAGAAAATATTGCAATTATCAGCATGAAAGAGCCATAGAACTACAATGAATTAAATACAATCCTAGTTGTGATAGCCTGCGTTGCAAAATTTATTCCAATCATAGGAGATTGAATGCGCCGCTTAACGATGTTAAAAAGCTGGAAGTATAAAGATTCAAAGAAAGCTTTTGAAGGAATAAAAAATATATTTTTACCTCAATACCTGTGTTATTAAATAATTTGATGTAAGCAAATCAGTACCTTTAACAGAAGATGCGGCAATGAAAGGGTTAGTTACTGTATTATTGCAAGAAGATACCGTCGTAGCTTATGTATTGCATGCAGTTTCCAGGACTGAGCGATGGTATGCAGAAATTGAAAAATACAAGCTTGTTGTCGTTTATAGCGATGGACAGTTTCACAAAATGCTGTATACATAACCTAACGTTACCATAGAAACTGATTACAAACCCCTGGAGCATATTGTAAGTAAACCCACTTACGGTGCATCCATGTGTGTACAAAGAGCGTGAATCAACTCCAACCATACGAGTTTAACCTGATTAACATCAAAAGAACAGAAACTTGATTAGCAGATTCTTTAAGGAGACTGGCATTAAATGAAATTGGTATGAAAGTCATAAATGAGGAATAGTGATGATGAACTACCGGAACATGAAAGTACATGACAGTACACTTGTTGAGCGGAAGTTGCCTACGTATCCGTAACCTCTCACGAAAAAAACTAGAACTATGTCAAACACTTATTTCGTAAGATTACATCATTACAATAACATTATTCCTATGATTACTCTTTAACTTGCATCGGTACAGGTATTGCAAGATCTTACTTCATTTGAGCATGACAGTCATTAGTACAATAGTGTATGATGTAAATTGTAAGCAAATGTACCGATACTTGCCTCATCATCATTTGCAACCGCGCTCAGATCACGCTGTATTTAATGTAAAAGAAGTATCCTTTCACCTATTTTCTTGAGTAATCGTACACTCCCTAAATTTTTTAGTATGCCATATATACAGTAGTCTTTGACTGATTTGATCAGCTGTGATCGACTGAAGTAATCCCAAACAGTCGAAGACTGTATCATCGCCGGACTTCACTCGTAGAATTCACTCGTAGAATTCGCTCGTAGAATTTGCTCGTAGAATTCAGCAGACAATCGCCTAGTTATTGCCATCGGATATTGTGATCTCATTTTGCTATATAATATATGCACTGGAACGGTGCAGAACGCTAACAGGAACTTGTATCGTGCCTCCCTGTCACGCCTTGCCGCGCCGCCGCCCTCATATGTTGCGACTTGCTAGACGCTGAGGTCCTACTTCATTCAATCTTTCATACTATCACACAAACGTTACGCAGTTTAGCACAAATCCATTAATAACTAGTCTCTCTACAGTTAATGGAACTTAAAAAAAAGGGAAAATATTATTACAATGGAGGAAAAACCCAGAGATGAGTTTAAGAGATGAGACACTGTAAGTATGTAGTTGTGGTTGGGAGAAGAAAACTCCTACCCACTGGCTTCATTTTTGCGCATAGGGGAGCGACCTTTACATGTAGAGGTTAGCTGAGAATATGTAATAAGCAGCGCTTTATAAAATTCCTGGTGGTCGTTTGGCAAAGCGTTGCACCCGTAAGCCACTCAGACAGGGTTATGCAGAAAAAAGGCAGTATGCATGTTTTTCGTCTCCCCTAGGTTATATGATTGCTAACAAAAAGCTTTAACTCCCGACAGTCTTTTACTCTGATATGTTAGTAAACGCTTGCTAACACTGTTCTCGTGATGAAAAATGTATCCAAGATAAAACATTTCTTTATTTTGCAGCGACAAGCTGCAAGAATATTCTCAAGTCACTTTTCAAAACTGTTGTTGTTTTGCTGAATTCCTTATCCTTGACGGTGCTTGCTACTCTTAAGTGAAGTAAAGTAGAAAGGTACTACGCAATTGTTGATACACTCTTCTATTTACGTCTTCCTATTCTTCTTGCCAAGCTCATAATGCGACGCACACTTTTGACAAATGAGTCATGGGTCTGATTTTTGCTGTTGATGCAATGAGAGTTTCCCGCGTAAGAAGCGTGAAAGATTTTATGTTTTGCAAATTTGCTCATCTTCTTGCTGCTGACATCAACTGCGTGCTTGTGTCTCATGCGCACAAAGACGCATGGAAGCAAACATTAACATCAGTGGATGTGTGTTTAGCAATACAGTTCATAATATAACTTCCATCGTCTTAAAACGAACTTCGATTTCGAATTATCAATGAGCATTCTCTACAGCTTTAAATGTTAACTGCTCTACGGAGGTAACTTAAAGGAAAAATGAATATCAAGGTAATCTCTGTATGGATATTTAAGTCACCTACAGCGACATCTTTCCATTTCCAAATAGGTTGTTTCCAAATCCGTCCACTCGCCGTGCCAAATAAAACAGACAGTGTAAATTAGATAATGTGTTAATAAAGGAAGCTACCGGTATGTAAACATGAGTATTTTACAGGGTCATTCACACCTTAATAGCAACTGCGTGGGAATTCTAAAGGAAAACAAAGCCAATATCAAGATTCATGCTGCTAAAAATGGCCACCGAAGTAGAACGATGACATTGACCGTTGGGGCCCAGGCATGGCGGCGCTGATGGCAGGAAGTTCTGAGGAGGCCGTGGAAACATCAGAAACATACGCTTACTTCGTTTCATCATATTTACAATATCTACGCCATTAGTATGAGGATGTAGTTTTGTTCAGGCGTACAGAAATCAGTTTAAAGAAGGCAAAGAAACTTTACAGACTTATCTTTTCTTCCTGCAAATCGTAAACTGAGTTGAATGAATGGCTTTTGAGCACTAGTTTTTTCATAATCGTAACAAAGCTGTTTATTCCCTAGTAGAAATAATTATTTAAAGAATACTTTTGTGAAAGTTCTGGTACGTGCGTCCCGTGTAGACAAGCATACACGTTTTAAGCGCAATAATACTTACAGGCGTGCCACAAATGTCTTGAAAGATATGATTATTCATACACCAGATAGCGTACTTCTCATGGTCTTCCACAACTGCATCTGATGCTGCTGCTCATTTCCTTCGCATGGACAGTGCAGGAGTGTGTAATTCTTAGCACACCAGCAAAGTTAGTCAAATAGTCATACGCAGAACAGCTTTAAATTTCGATAAAAACATCTTTCAATAATCAGCTGCCCCACCATCATCACAAAATATTGTGGGGGCAGGTGGGTAACAATCACCAACACAATGATGTCCACTGCCTAGCACTTGTTCAGCTTTTTCATAGATTGCGAGCAAATAGTGACCTCTGCTTGCAAGTACATATCTGCGCATCCAACACTCAGATCGAGGCGCCGTTTTCGATAAAGTGATCGTGAATAGACGGGGAACATCAACAAACGTCACACGAGCCTCGGGCATGGACGGTAAGCCCGGGGAGTAGCGCCAAAAACCCCTGTTCCAAATAAGTATCTTTCAAAATATACCCCCTCCCACCCATCTCCCCGTCATTTCCCAATGCACAATAGCATATGAACAACGAGCTACTGAACTACTCCTGCCCTCCCACTATGTTTTGTGCAAGTGCACCGACTTTTACCGCTCTGCCACCCTTTCAGACGTTATCCACTGCCTAGCAATTGCTCTGCTTTTTCACAGCTTGTGAGCAAATAGTGACCTCTGCTTGCAAGTACATATCTGCGCATCCAACACTCAGATCGAGGCGCCGTTTTCGATAAAG